>CAAKHC010014160.1:0-17229 GCA_901007825.1 Macroramphosus scolopax | reverse complement strand
GCATGAATCCTGCTTCAGTCGTCGTCTAACTGACCGTACGATGCATGATGAGGAGTCAGGGGAAGGGAAGGCACGACACACGAGACCCAAAAACATGTCAGAACCTTCAGGGTTGTTGCTCATGTCTTAGTAAGAGGACCCAAACTTCCCTCTGGGCTGAGAGAGGACGCATTACTTCTTGTGCTGAGTGTCTTTGGAGACAAATTAGTTGCAGGAATGCAGTGGTAAGTACCTTTCTGTAAGGTAAGCACATGATAAACCTGGTGGCGACTGTGGCGCAGGAGGTAGAGCAGGTCGTCTATTAATCTGTGTTGAAGTGTACAAGTCAATAGGACCCCGGTAGTTAAAGCTCCGCCCCCTCAGATGGGACGTTAGCTAAGACCTCGAATGATGTTGGGAGAGCTTCAGCTCATGTATTTCGGAAAACGACTCATTTTCAAATATCCGTGGAGAGAAAACTTTCTGTGACGCCTCACTTACTTCCAAAGTCTCTGATGGTGAAATTCTTGTTTTTCGTGTCGTCCTTTGGCGCTTTGAAGGAGAACTGTTGTCCGGCAGTCGACAGGTCCTCGTCCTTGGCACTGAAGGTCTGAATCACCTGTTCAAAAATGAGAATCACGGCTTGTCAGAGGAGAGTCGCCTGAACGCTCGCGTGTCGTTAGAGGCCATTTAATCTGCACGCCGACCGCCTGCACACTTCACACAGACGGCGATGTGAGTGGCTGTTCCAGTGTCAGAGGTTCTCCATGTTTTATAATGGAAAATGAAATTCTCAAGGCTCAATTTGTTCTGACGGGCGAGTGTCAAATTATTCAACATCGGACAGGAGTGTCAGGCTGTCCCGAACTGACAGCTCGTCAGACGCGCGGCGGCGGTGAATTGTTCTCTCGCCCGGTTCTCGATACAGTCGCTGAACACCTGATTGATATCTTGTTGCAGTTTGATGGAACCTGAGCACACGGCGCGATGCATTCGTGAGGAGGAAGCAGTTGCAGTACCTGATGAGCACAGAAGTAACTCAGAATGTAGTCCGCCCCCCTCGACACACAGCTGCTGATTCAGCCGCCTCCGCAGCAGACTGCTGACTGTCTTTCTTCATTTCCCCCCCAAATTGTCTCTTAGCTCTGTCTGGAAGCGGCTGTCCTGCCAGCTCGTGAGCTCCCCGCAGGCCCTCTGGGCTTCACCTGCCTCAGACCTAATGCCCTCATGTTCTGTTACATCGCCCTGTCTTTGTCTCTCTCTCCCTCTGTGTTTCAATAAAAACCTCTCGGAGGCAGCGGACCTGACAGCAGGGTGAGCTGAGGGCTCTGTTATATTTCCCCCCGCAGCAGACGCACACTGTCGGTCCTCCTGCCGCCGAGTTGGGGAAGTTATACAAGAATCTGGAGCTGCGGCAAACAATTAGCTGCATTAATCTGTTAATGGTTTTTGTCAATAAATCAATTAGGGGGAAGATAACAGGGAATCAGATGATCCCAGATCGATTAATACATCAATAACTCTGCACACGGCTGCAGTTTGGGATGATCGTTGAATCCTCCGCTGACAAACCGTCCAAAGTGTTGAGATTACAACAATTTAAGAACTTTGGTTTTGTTGTTATGCTGCAAAGTGACACCACGTCGTCTGAGGCGACTCCAACTCTCCCTATCACGTACAAACGCTTCTTCTCTTGCATTGCAAAACTTCCTCCCACGTCCTCGTCATCTCAACCCCGTGGATGCTGCAAAACTGCTTATTATACCTCTATTGTAAAAAGCTTAATGGCTTTAAGCGTCTCCTTCCTCTGTTTAGTACTCAGCCGCATTAAGCCAGATAAGAGTGGCAGCTAAACGCTGTGAATGCAACTGCAATTATTGCCGTACAACAAGAGGTAAGCTACTCATAAGAGCGCTGAATAGAAAGGAAATACAGTCAAGGGTGTTTAATTCGGAAACAAACAAACAATCCATTAAACTCCTGAGTCCGTGCTTGTTTGGAGTGGCCGGGCTACAGTACGTCATGTAATAAGGAATCATTCCACTGTGTTTTCCTGGCCGCTCTCCTGACCGTTTATCGGATAGCAGATTCTTGCTCAATGGGTAATAATTAGTTTCCTCTCTCGCCTGGCGATGCCCTGATTACAGATTATTCTCCAGCGAAGGTTGTGCGACAGCGGTTTTTATGTTTTAGAGTGTTTTTTTTCAGCAGTACGAGTGCAGATAATCATCACGAGAGGTGTGTGATGGATGTTCCGCAGTTCTTTATCATACGCCAGCTGTGCGCAACACCTGGCGGAACCACGCTGTGGAAACACGGGAGGAAGGTGTAGGCTCAGCACTGGGGGGGCAGGAGGGCGGGAAGGATGGAGGATTGGAGGAAGGAGAATATAATAAAACCGGCGAGGGGAGGGGGAAGTATTAAGGCAGAGACAGAATGCCTTTTTAAATACAAGGCGGATGTTTAATGATCCTTCCAGATGATTGGGTGGGAAGTCGTAGTTGTAACATGCTTGTTTGTCTGTCAGCAGGATTACCAAGAAACAACCAGGCTGATGTTAATTAAATATGGTTATGTTGCATCAATTCAGTATTAGGGGGAAGATCAAGGAGTCATTTCATTCATTTCTCATTCATCTCAGGTGACCAACAACATCACATATAAACAGACATTTTTATTTTTATACTTCTGTAATAACTGTGTCTAATGTAACTAATTACTATACCTACTAAAAATATTTAAACCAAAGAGCTCAAACAGCTAATTAGATTATAGTATCGCATGTTATAATCCTCATTGACTTATGGCTTAATTGAAAAAGTACTATGCATTGATTAATTCAATGTTGAGTTAAAATTACTTAATTTATTTCGTCAACAACATTTTATTATGTTAGTTGAAAGCAAAACTTTCAAGTTCATCCAACAAACTTTTTACACTTCCATGTAATTGTTGAGAAAACACATTTTTTTAAGTCAGTGTTCCAATTATTTGAAAGTCAGGCAACAATCCAACAAACAAGTAAAAGAAGAATATTATTTCTTAAGAGTTTGATTCTTAGATGTGACGATGAATTGAAGATGTTGATCTTTTGATTTGTGTTTTTAAGAGAAGCTCACTTTTTAGAAGCCAAACACAAGACTGAGGAACGATTGATCTCTAAGTTTCTGATTATTATTCCAACTAGAATTCGTCTTCTAAGATACAAAGAGCCTGTAACATCGGGTTGTTGACGGTCTGTGGGTGGTATCGCTCATCGTCCCGGAGGGATCGTCGTCATCGCTGCACTCACAGATCTGATTCGTCCTGATTCAAGTAACAAATTGATTTCAGCCTCCTTTTCCTCAGAACGCCTGCGAGTCGGTCTTGAGGGGTGAAAGCACGTCAGAGTTCACCGTCAGAGTTCATGTCTGGAGGACGGCGACGCGTTCAAACGGAGGGCGCAGCCTACTGCTTTGATTGCTACAGGCCCGAGGAGCGTCATAACATCCTCGACGTGATGAGGAGTCAACAGCGATTTGATCAACCGCCAGAGAAGCCGCTCCCCTCCGAACGCTAACAGCATATAGATGCTACTTAATGGGCTAATTTACAGGCGCGGGCGGTTTACAGTGCGTGCAGGCAGAAATTCTGCACCGCATCTCAAATACATCATGTGAAACGTTGCTGGTATGCAAAGCACTGCTTTGCTTTATGATTGCCTCTCCTCTGCTGAATCGAATTCCCCGGCGCCGTCATCAAGATTGAGATTTATACTCTCGGCAGAATCCCTCAGAATGCAGAGTTATGTTCAAGTGACCTAGAAATGCTCCATCAATGTGACAGTTAAATCTGTGTGTTTACAACTGCAGTGTGGGAAAATCCTCCCCTTTAATGATGATGTACCACGAACCCGGAGTTTAGTTCTCTCACCCTCCAGCTTTAATGGTTTAAAAGTCTCGAAGCCATATGAGTGAAAGCTCCAATCAACACCTCTTAACTGCGAGGAAACGTGTTGTTTGTGTGACGCCGTGAGCGCAGATGAGAGAGCGTACCTGTCCGGCTTTGGCATTCTCACACACAAAGGTTTCGTAGGGACTGGCGAGTTCAGGCGGGAACTCGTTGATGTCCAGCACGTGGACGGTCACGGCCACCCGGCTGGTCAGAACCGGACTGTCTGGAGAAGAAAAGAGACAAACACAGAGAGGATTGATGACACGTTTGAGGACTGCAGTGATTCTCTGACACCACTGACATCATGTGGATATTCTAAAGTACTGCTGTTTTATGATGAGCCGGTTTATCACCGCTGCAGAAGGACGCCTGACCGCTTACAGGGGATGTAATGCTCGAGTGTCCGGCCATTGTCCTTGTGCAGATGCTAACACCACCTAGCTGCTCGCCCACTATTAAATACAACTGCTGGAAAAAAAAAAGAACAACCCTCTGATGTCTGGAGCATGGCGGTGCATAAATTGCACCCGGGACGCTGCTGTTTTATGACGCCCTTAGATTGATGATAAAACAGACAATTAAATAAAACCCACACCCTGCGCTCTGCCCGGGAATAAAGCAGGCCTCACATTATAGAATACGGCTCTACGGAGACTATATCTCCTTTTTTTACAAGATAGTTTTCCCTCGGATTCTGTTGTAAAATGCAGCCGTAAGATTCGCAGCCCCTATTAATTACAGCCTGAAAGCCCCTTTGAGAGGTGAGATGTTTGTCACAGTGTTCCATCACTGCGTCGGGGAACAACAAGGAAATGTTTCTTTTTGTAGGAAAGCCCAGGAAGGAAGGTAAACTTTATGGATTTGATGTGGGAATAGGCTTTTGGCTCTGCAGTCGGGGGGCTTAGTGCGCACTTAGCTGCATAGGTTTCTGTGTAGGTGGGTGGTGCAGAAGAATGCAGGACGGGTGGGGCGTGCGGGCGGGTGGTCTGTTATGTCGTCTCAAAGGGATTTGAGACGCATCCGCAGCTCAGTTAGTAACCTATCTCTGACCTTGATGGAAAAAGCAATCTTCCCACCGAGGTGCGGATGACACTGAGCATGGGATTTGCTGCTTTGCACTGACTGAGCTACTAACATCGATGCTCAGCCAGCAAAAAATACAGCTTTTTTTTTTAATATTTCTCCTGCCACAGAGGTCCAGGATTCCTCGGCCTCCAAAAGTTTGTATGACTTGAAATCTGCTTTACGGATAAAATCAGTTTAAACGGCTTCTCTCAGATGTGAGAGTTATCAAATCCTCCTCATCGCACCCCAGAAAATAAATCACCACCACTGCTGGCGGAGCTCTGGAGTGATATATCACACAGCCCACTAGATGGAGCAATGGTATAGAAGGTGCATTCCAATCATGGCGTCACATGCTGTTTGTTTTATAGAATCACAGTCCTGCATGGAAACAGTGGAGGTTTCAGCTGCCTGTAATAAAGTTTTTTTCCTGGTTATTGCCCTTTTTTAATTAAAGACATTTTAATAAAAAGGCTAAAATAAAAAAAAAGCAATCTTTGCAAGCAATCAACCACAAATCTATAAAATGTGCTGCAAAGAAGAGTTGCTGCAGATCCAAAACTGCAACTGTCAGCAAACGCACAACCCAAAACTCCATGTGAGACTAAACTGGATGGTGGAGGAGTCTTCCTCTTCGCCTCCTTACCAAGGTTATTATTAATAGAACACCCCCCCCCCATGCACCCCCGCTTGTTTGACTCCCAAAAATTGCTACTGGGCTTAAAAGCCAAAAGGCAAACTGTTCATGTACCCCGGCCCGTATTTAGAACGCCTCCTGTTGTCTCCGGAGAGCTGCAGACACTGTTCTCATTTTGCTGCATGACTGCAGTGTCAAGCACTGACCGGACAAACCCCCGAGGCTTCGTGGTGGGAAGCCCTGGACTGTATAAAAGAAGAGGAAGGAGCCACTGGGACTTGTGGATTACCAATTTTAAAGCCTTAAGTTTGGCATTTTTGTTAATTTTTTTTCTGGCGAGGAACGACCATATTTGGGCGCGGGGGTTGAATGAGGGAGGATGTACAATGCTGCAGGTATCTTAAGCTAGCCGTGACATAAAGCATGCCTGGCTTTATCACCTATTTTAATCTAAATCGAAGCATCACTTGAAGATGTGAAAGTAGCGATTGAGACTATGAACTCAAAAGGAAAATGTTTATTTTTAAGTAATAAAGCAGGTGAATCAACCCCTGCTGGCTATTGCAGAGAATGCAGCCCAGTGAAAGTGCATCATCAGGGAGACGTTCAGGTCATGTCAGTCCAACATGTGTCACTCGTGAAGCATCAACCGGCATCTGCAAAGCACTGCTGTCATCTCTGACGTGCCTTTGGTTCCTCACGCTGCCTTCACATTCAGATAATGCTAATGACTGCAGAGTGATATTACCGGATATTTGTCAGGCAGAATAAAAGAACCGGGTGGATGAATGTTAAAAAACACTTCCAGCGAGGCCACGCGGTCGATGAAGACGTAGATGGGGAGGAAGTCTGCAAGAATGCATTGTTGAAAACTGCTGTGCAGTGTTGAGTCTCAACACCTGTACGTGACTTCTCCTCATACAAAGCTTCACTTCTATGACCATTGAAGGTGTAGCTTTCCGCCTCTGTGTTTATTGCTGCTTCAGGCTTTGAATAACAGACATCCAGCATCCCATTGATGACAGGAAGCCGTCTCACAGGAGCAATAACAGCAATCCAATACCCGGAACACTGGGTTCTGCCACGTCTCCTTCAAGGTCAGAAATACTGATTTGAACTCACAAGTCTGGACACAAACTCTGCACCGGCGTGAAAAAAAGTGCCACCTCGACTCTTTCAACCTTGCTCTTTGTTTGGAACGGGCTCCATTGGAGGCTGATTTGTCTCACTGGCCTTGCCAAGTCAATCTGAGCCGAGCAGATTTGTATTTCCATTATACCTTTAAACGCGGCCGACCGCGTCCGAGATCTCTGCCGCTTAAAGTTCATTTATCGGTTTTATTTAATGTTTCATGTCGTGTTAAGTTACAGATGTACACCAACGTTTCCTGATCCAGCTGCATCTCGCTAAGAGATCCAAAGTATGAAAGTAACGGAGGACTTTTGTTGTGAATGATTTATAAGTTACCCAACGTTCGTCCAACGCTTTCAGCCGCTCGTTTGACCACAGCCTCCGATAAGCTCGCAGCTTTATCAACCCGATACCGGCGCTTCATCAGTTTACAGACGCACCTTCAAGCGGGTCGCCGAGTTGTAATGGGAATGTATAACCCAGCCGCGCTGAGCCAAACCGGGCCGGGCCGAAATAGAAAAATGACGTTGGTTATAGGAAAGGAGTGAAATGCGGGTGGGCGAGGGCAAGACGTGCAGAAATAACTCCTGCAAATAAGTATGATGGACTGAACATGTAACGGCCTTATAAATCTCCCGGCTCTCGCCTCCTCCCACCTCCCCTGTATCCTCTCAGCCTGCCTCCATCCTCCGATTCCGACACACACACATTCAAAACAGAATTAGCATGTCACTGCCATGACCTTGAGCGGAAGTGTTCAATATCAGTTTCCAAGGTGACGATGACTCATGTCTTCACAGCCCATATTTCACAGTCTGTCCTAATGAATATACAGTGTGGGGTAATTTTGATTGAGCACCAGCCTGCCTCTGGGATAATGACTTTGACGGTTCTTAGCAGATATGATGACTTGATGATGATGGAGTTGCTTATTTATCCCGAATTTTGCTCCACTTCCTTCATAAAAACACAATTAGCTTGATGACATGTCTTAAAGCCACAGCTCCTGCATTAGTTCACCCTTCAGCCTCGTCTCGGAGACACGCCGTGACGCTAATGCGCCCGCGCGCTGTAAAACTCCGGACGGTTCGCGTTTTACTGCAGTGTAAGTAAAAGTTGACTCTGGCAAAGAAAAGCTGCCTCCTCATGCCAACGTCGTCAAAGGTGTTAAATAAGGCAGTTAAAACTGAAAACAGTTGAGCCGGAGGAGACGTCGTCCTGACGATACATCCCTCCGGGAGAGCCATCACGCTTTATAGTCGACTATAAACCTTTTTTTTTCCCGGCAAAATGGGATTGAGTATTGACTCGGGTAAAAGTGTGTTAAATCCTTCACACACGTAGTTGGAGGGGGAAGAACAATGACACCTGCATGAATCACAATCAGCCTCGCTGCCATACTTACTAAGTTTGGTCGCCACGATGGAGATGTTGTGCTGAGCGATGCTCTCTCGGTCCAGGAGCTCGTTGGTGGAGATCGTTCCCTCCACCGGATCAATGTCAAAGTAGCTGTCCAGGTCGCTCTTCCAGTCAATGGAGTACCTGCAAGAAAATGTTTGTTTAACGACGTCCATTTTCCCCGTAAAGCAGAGAATTAAACCACAGTGATTCCCCCTCCGGGCTCATGTATATGAGTTAGCTGTAATATAATGTCGGCCCGGCCTTCATTACTCATTCTGAACGGTCATTTCCACCAAATGTGCTGAGCATCGCATATAAACTCCAATATAGTAATGTGGCGCACGAGCTGAGTAAACGTTTTTTTCTCGGCCACATAAATGGATTTTAGGGGGCCTGTTGAAATGGTCTCATCTCTCACAGCCGACCAACAACAGAGACGTAATATATGAGGTCATCATGTTGGGGGGTCCTCCATTGTTTGTGTGACTGAGGGACTTGGTAAGAAGGGTGATGGGGTCAAGACATTGTTGTGGTTGTTGCAAGTCTTTAGACTCAAGTTCAGAGGCAGGATGGGCAAGTTACAGAGCTGAGACCTTCTGGGTTTGAGTCCTAAACAAGTCTTGAGTGATTCATCAAACATGTTCTGATTCATCTTGTAATGTAAGTTTGTTGTTGTATGTCCGGAGCTTTCCCACTAAATCAGGACTTACTTTCAAGTTAGAAGTCTTTTATGATGTTGTCTAGTCCAGATTCAAGTCCAAGTCATGTGACTGGAGTCCAGACTTCTGGTAACAAGACTTTGAGGTCATGAGGCTGAAATCAAAGCAAAGTCACGAGTCCCTCGAGTCCAAGTCATGTGACTTTCAAGTCTTTCAAGTCATAATGCTAATCTTCAAACTAAGTCATTGGCCGTAAAGTTGAGTTGCGAGTCTCTTTCGATTTTGTAGTCGAGTCTGAGGTCATCAAATCTATGACTTGTGTCCAAGACATGTTACTCGAGTTACTCCAGACCTCTGTTATAAAGTCAAAGGGATCAAGTCCAAGTGAACTCACAAGTCATTGGTTTCAAAGTAAAGTTAGAAAAGTCTTTTATGATTTTGTCAAGTTGAGTAAAAACCGGCAAATTTGTGACTCGAGTCGTCTGACACAAGTCCAATCATGTGACTCGAGTCCAGATTCTGTTAACAAGACTTTGAAGTCATGAGGCTGAAATCAAAGCAAAGTCACGAGTCCCTCGAGTCCAAGTCATGTGACTGGAGCTCACACGTCTGGTGTGAAACACAAAGAGCTGTAAGCCGTCATCCTGCCGTCTGACAGAGTTCTGTGATTAACCAGTTGACTTCCAACCAGAGACAATATGTTTCCCCTCACAGGTCCGAGGTTTGGGACGCTCACGGGCACACAGTTTTAATTTCTCCTGGGCTTGGGTCTGTTCCTTTCAAGAAGGACGGCGCTCTCTGCGCCACCCCGACTGCCGTCTTCTTCACATGGCGAGTTATTTGATCTCAGACGGAGTATTTCTCATTAATATTCATCCTGCCTGTTTTGCCTCGAACTGGATTCGCCTCCGTCATTAAGAGAAAGAGGACTCGCATGAGTTCAAACCTCCCTCAAGTCTTCCACAGCGATGAGAGTCGGGTGACATGTTCTTGTTTTGATTCGTCTGTGACGTCTCTTTAACTGCAGGTGGCGTTAAAGTGAACACGATTTGTGTCAAAATACTTCAGTACGAGTCGCTTTGATGAAGATTACAGCCGAGCTCCCGTCGTGGGTTCAAAAGATCAGTGGTGAGCAATCTTTGCTCAGGGCAATACCATTTATTTTTTTTTGGGAGGGGGGGGTTAGATTGAAGGCTACGATCACCGCCGGTGTTCAGGGGTGAGACAGGCTGCCTTCTTAAGATACTATTACGCGAAAAAACTTCAGCTACTACAAATGTTTTTTTTGTCTCGTAATTGGTTCAACGTCAGCGGTTATCTCTTAAAGGGAGAGAACGCAGCTCATTAACAGATCTAAAGGGGGTCGGCTTAAGGTCGACTCAAGATATGAAAATTAATAACAGTGTTATCGCCTGGCTTTCGACTGCAGTGATAATCCAGTCCAGTGAACATTACACACAGTAAATAATAAAGAAGAAGGTGTTTTATGAGACGCAGTCATCGATTTGTCGGATTCCGCCGCAGTCGAGCCTCTTAAAGTTCATCTTCTTTACCGTCTTGTGCTTTGGGATTGAACCATTTTTAGAAACAAAAGAAAGTGCAGTCCTTCTTCCTTAAAGTTCATTCAAACAGCAAGAAAAGCTCCATAGAATCGTCCCACAATGCAGTATTCATGGTGCCCTTTTGTCCCCCCCCCCCACCTCCAGCTGTAGATAACTCTGCTGCTAATAGCAGAATCAGTTGAGTCTACAGTCTGAGAGCGTTATTCCCTATGCATGATGGGTCATCGGCTCCATTGTTTTGCGGTGAGGAACACGAGGCCGCCGTCTCTGATGGCTCCCGATGTCAGAATCTGGTATTGATGAATATTTTAAAGTGCCGGAGACAAAGTGGCAGATCCAGAAAAATAAAAAACCCTTAAGCCTTTTTTTTTTCTTCTTGTTGTTCGATTTTTCTTTGTGGTTTTTAGGGATGAAATATTCATAATAAAACAGCTAGCGTCCCGCGCCACAGGTGCTTCTTGCCATTTGCGCGAGCGATAAATCTTGGAAGGACCATTATTGCGTGGCAATCTGCCCGAGCGAGCGCGGCTAATAGATTTTAAAAAACAAAAGGATTCTCATCCATTTTTAAGAGCGAGTCTATTGTTGTTCACCACTCAAGGACAGTGTGAGTGTGTTTGTGTGAGTGTGTTTGTGTGAGTGTGTTTGTGTGAGTGTGTTTGCAGACTGAGAAGAGACAGAGGAGAAGGAGCCTCCATGCTCTCTTGTATTTGTACATTATTTTCCAATCTGCAATCTCAAAATTAATTCACTGCATGTGGGTAGTGCAGGTTTGCACCTTTTATTAATGATTCCAGTAATGAAGCCGCGGCGTCGCCCAAAGTCACCGGCAGGTCCAGAACCGCCGTCGGATGACGCAAGCAGGACTTTACATGGCAATGTCAAATTGGATTGATTAGTCCTCAAATTGATGCGTACAACCGACGCTACTGAAGATTAAAGCCATGATGGCATTGATGAATGGAGACTGGAGACATTGAAGAATGGATTAGAGGTATAAACACTTCAATCACCGGCTGCCGTATCGCAGTCCTTCTTCCTGCAGAGTATCAGGGGCACTCCTTCCACCGGTGAGGCCTCACATGATGATGATTGCAGGGTTCAGATCCAGGAGTATTTTCTTTTTCCAAAGTAAGATACTTACTGTGGGTAACATGAAAATAATAAGGCTTCAAAGTCTTTCGGTACTTTGCCGAGATGAAACACGACTGATCAAATGCTTCTCGGTATTGGAAATGCAAATATCTGTAATCTGCTGCCCCTCATCTGAATTCACCACATGTCTGCATGCATTTGCAAAAGCGCTAGAAATGTACCTCACTTTCGTTTCATGTAAGTCCGCCTGATAATTCCTGATAATTTAATTACGAACACAAAAACGGACCATTAACGCGACGTGTTTCGCTGCTCTGTGCGACTGAAATTCAGATTTTATAACGACAGCGTCGAGCGACAATAATCACCACGTCCGTCTGTGCTGTGGTTTGGTGCTAAATCGACATGTAAGGTGACGAGTCAGAGAGAAAGTTAGCAGCAATATGAATATCTTTCTAACGTCGGCGCCGATGGGCGCTCAGAGGAATGTTAATGGAAGCGCAAATTTGAATAAGTGCTTATTATTGTGAAACGGACCAGTGAGATTGGATCAGGGTGGGAATCAGGGGGGAGTGTGTGTTCCAAAGCCTCAGAGAAAGGAAGGAAAACGGACAATCAAGGATCAATAATCTCCCCCCAAAACGTTATTCCTTCATTCACTCCTCCGATACGTCCGGTGGAATCAAGCAGACAGTTTTCTTGTGCAACCCTGCTAACAAACAGACGGACACACCGAAGCCGGCAGAAGCGTCGCTTCCTCGGCTGAGGTAATAATGCAACATGAAGTAGAAAAACAAGTTGTATATCGCTCTAGACACGAGACTTTAACTTTACCTGACTGGACTGCTGCCGGCGTCTAAATCCTGTGCAGTCACCGCTCCGATGATGGTGCCGGCAGGTGTGTCTTCGTACACATCCATCACATACGAGGGCTTATTGAACACCGGGGGCTCGTTCACATCCAAAACGTTAATCTTCACCGTTGCCGTGTCTTTGAAGGCCCCGAAGCTTTGGAATCGAGGATCCAGATGAGCATTAGAGGCATCTACCTTAAAGGTGTACGCCTTCTTGCTCTCATAGTCCAACGGCTGAAATAAAGAACAGAGACAAATGCAATTAAAGTAGCATCCTGCCACCTCTCCTCCAGTGTTCATTCATCACACCGTGGTCTGTCAGCTTTAATGTTCACCGTCTGCACGGTTCTTCGTGTACGTGAAGAAACTCTGCAGCCGCGTACGACGATCAGTCCTGACAGCAGTTTACGCTCAATTCATTTTTTGTCATCGTCGGGTGTTTCGAGCGTGAGTAGCTGCTATCAGACGACAGCATCAGGACCCTCCTATCCGACAAATTTCAATTTCCTATGTTTATGCTGTCAGCCCGACGAAAACAAACGTTCCCAGCATCAGACAAGCAGAACTAAGAGAGTGAAACTCATGAAATTACACCCCCCGTCTGAAGTTAATAACACTGTGTTATGTAATAGACGAGAGCGCCGCGTGTTCGTCCTCGCCGGGCTCCGCCGCCCCGCTGCGAGCGAGTCAAGCTGCACTTAGTTGGTTCATGTGTTTGTCCTCCTCAAGCCTCTGACATAACTCTGGGTCAATTAGCCAAAAAGCGAAGGGGGTTTGCGATTGGCATCCCTGCCATGTCTGCAGCTGAGGTGTGAACATCCTGACAGCGGTGACACGCGTGTTCATGCTGCTGCCCGTCTCCTGGCCTCTCATGTGAGACCGAGCGCACTTGGCGAGCCTCGCGGTCGGTCACGCTCCGCCGGCCCGCGGTCACATGAGAGACATTCCTTTTCTGTGTATTTTCAAATTGACGACCATGTAAGCGCCGTGGCAGGAGCGGCTATCTGCCCGCCGCAGGATCCTGCAGCGGCATCCTGCTCCACACAGCAGGTAATGGCACCGGGGGGGGGATGTGAAGGAAGGGGAAGGTGCCATTTTTTTTTTTTGATTTGTAATGCAAGATAAATATGATCATCTGTCCAAATTAAATGCGCAGCTTAAAGTGCAGCCGCTGTGATCGGGGGGGTTTTGCAGTCGGGGAGTGATGGCAGATGTTCCTCGAGCCCTCCGTCTCGTCTCTATCTCGCTCTCGGTATTACAGTCTTTCTACTACAGCAGGTGTCTCTAAAAAGGAAAAGGGAGAAGAAAAAAAAAAATCTCAGCGAAGGCAAAGCCAATCTGAAAGCAATCATTGACCATCAACCGCCATGATTGGTTTGATTACGGTGCAGCAGATGCAACTGGCTCGGCTCGGCTATAAAACCCTGCAGCAGGAAATACACTCTGTCCCTTTCAATCGCCGAGGAGTGACAACAGCACGAGAAGCTTCACATATAAAAACAGAATTCGGCGCGGGTGTCATTCAAATTGCTAACACCCCCCCCACCCCCACCCTGCAATCAGACTAAACGGCTTCCAAAGACTCGCCTAGCAAACACCTGCACCTCCAGCGGAGCCTCTGAGAAACGTACAGCGGCCGTCCGGAGCTTCCAGCTGAATCGCAGGAAATCAGCATCATTAGTAAATCGATGCCTCTCGAAGGGGAAAACGACGTCAATATCTGAGCGAGCAAAAGAAAAGTGCACGTAACACGCCTGATATCGGCACGCGTCGGCGTCCGTGCACGGCTCAGGTGGAGCAGGTGGAGGAGGACGGGCAGCGGTGGACAGCAGGAGGGTGAACACCAGGCCTCATTAGCCCAGAGGCTCATCGGGGACTTGCTTGCTTTCATTTTCAACATGCTGCATCCCCACAATTAGGCAGATGAGGAGTTTTCGGGCCTAATTTTCATGTAATCCTCAGCAAGGCGAAGACGGGGGAACTGTGGGGTGTGATGGGGCTGGCGGGTGGAGGCACCTTCCCCGTGCATGTTGCGTTCAGGTACGTTAAAGGTCTTTTCCTCCTGGTCCTACCGGCTGTCGGGAGACCCCCTCCTAACATGCTGGAACCTAATTTGTACAATCACTTATCACAATACTCCAGTTCTTTGACACGCAGTCGAGCGAACACACTATAGTCTAATCAGGATTGACCCAATTTGCGAGTTAAAGTACTCATTAAGTTGAAGCAAAAGAAATGAGATGGCGTCACATGAACAAGTTGCAGCACTTCCCCGGCAGACGGACGAGCTGTAGTGACATCGGATGCGATGGACGGGCGGCGATGTGATTAGCTGTCAGGCAGATCTCAGGGAATAATTTACACATCGGATGCTTCACTGCGCTGTTAAAGGCGTCCGAGAGACACATGACGGTCCGAGCGAGGAATAAAACAGGGAGGAGGCGAGGAGGAGGAGGAGGAGGAGGAGGAGGTAGCGAGAAGCTCCCAGCTAATGGGAAGACGTGCTAATGCGTCAACGCTTGAGTTGGAGAGAATCGAATCAGATCTGGAGGCCATGGGGGAAATTTACCAGGCAGGAAAAAAGAAAAAAAAAAAAGGGGGCCATTCATTCGGAGGAGCGTGTATCATTTTTCCCCCTTTTCCTGGAGGATGACCTACTTATACAGCTGACGCCGGTTTAATACCTCGCATCTATTGGCTTTTTAAACAAGACGCAGACACCTCTCGCGCTCTCGGTCGCGTGTTTGAAGCGTCTCGTCACGCCACCTTTAATGCGTTGCCGTGGACACAACAAGGAAGCGCATCAACGGTGGAATTTGTAGAGAGGACAGACTGAGTTCCTCTCTTGTCAGTGCTGCTGCTCTTCAACATCACAACAGAACACACTTGAAATTCTAGACATGGTGCTGCGCCCTTTGATATGTAAATGTGCACCTTCATTGCACTGGCAGTGATACTGAATGAAGGAACTTTTTTTTCTTTCCCTCTTTCGTTCCAATAGAACCTCCGACGTTCGAAGGTGTTTTCTTAATTTAGGAGCAATTAAGGGTAACGGAGTCTCACGGTGTTCGGAACAGAGTCCTCGCAGTGCCACGTGGGAGATGATAAAATAGGATCAAATCCACATCTGAGATCTCCTCGCTGCCTCCTCCCTCCCTGTAAAGTGATAGTTGCAGCTGTTCCCCCCCACACACACACACACACACTTGCTGGTTATTTTGGGGATGCGAGAGAGGCAGGTTGATATGCATATTTAATACCCTTCCTATTACAATAGCGGCGTTCAATACTCCTTTCAAACCTCCACCATGCACCACTAATGTGGGGAGATGGTCTGCTGCCAACGCCCATGGGGGGGTGGGACGAGGGGGAGGAGGGATCTCCCCTTGATGAATCATAATCACAGCAGGGCTGCTTTGGTTTTTGTCTGTGCAGGTATACAAGAAGAGGCTGAAGATGAAAGGAGGAAAAAAAAACATGTTTAATCTGTGATATGCAGCGCGCGGCCTTAAATCCCTTTAACCACAGTATTATATATTTACAATGCCACTTATGAATCATTAACGCCCCCTCACATGAGTTATCCTGCGAGAGCAAATCAAAGCTAAAGCTAAACATGCCTGGAATACCGCTCCGTTTGGTAATTGCAGCCGTGGGAGCCAACATATTTTCTCAACAGCAACATTAGGCCTGGATGCTTAAATCAGAGCGAGGCCAGAACCTTCTGATCCGGCAACGGCGGCAAAATAAAATAAATATGTGCCTGCAAAGCTTCAGACATCATCTCCGGGATGCAAACGCACGTCGGTGTGAGAACCCCACTGATGCTCGGATGAGAGAGGTTGAGTCTGCTGCAGCGTCTCTGCTGCGGGTTCTCCGTGAGGTCACCGGGTGACGGTTCAGCAGGATGCTGCCATGCGGAAAAAAACTCCCGGCCGCCATCGAGCCGTCGGCGGTTCGGCTGACGACGGGGCACAATGAGCGTATCATCACCGGAGGAAAGATTACACGCACTTCGCCGCCGGCCCCCCAAACACCAGGAGGGTCCTGGCACTGCGGCGCAGAGATGCTCACTTGACTGCGCTGCCATCAGTCACATCAGTTTTGTGTCCTTGGCCGCCTCGGAGACCGCCGCCGTCCCTCCAGCGCCCTCCACGGCGGAGCGGTGCTGCCGGCGGCCCCCGTCCACGCTGCGGTGCAGCGGAGTGACTGTGAAAGACTCACATTGCCACTCTTAATAGGCCGGGGTTAGCTATGGGATGAGCCCCGAGACACTAGTTTAATCTATTACGCCCACGCCTCCCCAGGCCGCCAGAGAGACGGCACTTCATCGACTCCGAGCGCCGACTTCTCCACACACTCTTTTCTTTCCCCGCGCGCACACACACACGCCGCTCCCTGCTCGGTTTGCTCGGTGAGGTGTTATTTCTTCCGCGCCGGCCACCTGGATCTCCTGCTGCTCCGAGGTATTGGTTCCACTTCTCCTCCCTCTTTTGACTCCTTTCACACCGGGGCTTAAAATAACTCATTCCACCTCCCACCGGAGCATTCAGCACCGTAATCAATGGATTAATTTCAAACTCCTCTCTGTGTGAGCGAGCTGGTATCGTGCCACTGGATGAGCCTCAGATACTGCCGGGATTAAGCTGCGGCTTCGCCGTCATTACCTGACAGCTCTGTAGAAATATAATTCAGACCTTTTCACGAGGTAACATTGTCTAACTGACTGGGTGTCTTCCTCTTTATACGCTATAAACTGTATTAAATCACTTCCTCCGGTCGTCTTTAGTGTCCAACCGCACTGTTTTACGGCCGTCGGTGAAGTCAGCAGTTTGTTCATTACTTTAAGTTACTTTTTTTTATTCCACTGCCTGGTAGTATCTCATCAAGTCCCCCCCCCCCCCCCCCCCCCC
>CAAKHC010014155.1:0-12873 GCA_901007825.1 Macroramphosus scolopax | reverse complement strand
CCCCCCTCCCCCCCCTGGCCAGCCCCCCCCCCCCTCCCTCCTCCCAAACCTTCCTCCTCTCCTAGAATCCTCGTCTCATCACACTCCGTTCTCCGGCTCCAGTAGCGCTCGCAGCGTCCTGCCTGTCTGACACTCTCCTCTCTCCACACACACACACACACACACACACACACACACACACATGCATGCCTGCCTGCGTGCACACACACTCGTTCCTGTGCAGACTCGAGGAGCTCGGAGAGGGACGATGCTGCCGGAGCTTCAGCGTTGATTTTTTTTTTCTTTCTTCTCTTTCTAAAACTCAAGCCAGAGCGATGTTGATGCAACAGCAGCCGTCTTGTCTGCGCTGCGTCGATCTGCCTGCCTAGAATCACTCTGTTTTTTTTGGGGGGATTCTGAGTGTGTTCTGTGCTGGCTTTGCGGTACCTTCTTCTCCTCCTGTTCATCTATCTACTGAAGGATGCTCAGTTCTGTCTATGCTCAGGAATATTACCACCAGTACTCCTGCTGCTGCTGCTGCTGCTGCCCCAGTCAGGTTGCCGTCTGAGGCTCACTGGTCCCCCAAAAAGGGATAAAGAGGCGCCGTGTTGCACATGGAAATGATCCGTCTGCTGCTGGTTCTGGTGGACTTCAGCCTCTAAACCAGACTTGAGATTATATGAAAATCACCGAAAGGCTCTGAGCAAACCGGGAATCCTACGAAAGTATCGGTCTGAGTGGAGGAGCAGCGGCTGCTTCACCAGCTCGATGGTTGTCTGACTTGTCCAAGACAAATTTCGGCATCTGACTAAGAGGTAAGGCTGCTCCTACTTTGACTCTGCTGGTCACCCCGCTCTCTCTGAGCCACATCGATTCTGTACTTCAGTGATGTGGCAGATTGCGCTCGGCTGGATTTCTGCTCGGCTCATTAAAAGAAAACAACTATTGAGCTGCTGAAGCATCAGGCGGCTCCGTCTGCCGAGTCCCGCTGGCTCGGCTCCGTCTGCCGAGTCCCGCTGGCTCGGCTCCGTCCTGCTTACGATGCATCATCCGGTGTTTGCAGCAATGACCGTCACTGTGTGTCTCTGCTCGGCAGCCGGTCGGAGACGACCGACGCTGCAGCTCGAGGAGCCGGAGGTGTTCGGTGTTCGGTGGGTTTCTAGCAATGTGATGCTGCCGGGGTCTCGGGGTCGGTGTCAGTCTGCAGGTACGAGCAGGGAGGAAGACCTCCGGGTCCATCTCCAAGTTCATTGAATCCATCTGAGGGCTCCAGGGTCTGTCATGTCCTCGTCCAGTTCAACACTTCTGAAGTTCACATGGAGAATATTAAAAACTTCCAGCTGATGCTTGTTAGAGGACTCGTAGTGGACGTCCACCTTCATCATCATCATCATCCACATGAACTGGTTCATATAATTGGCGCTGGACAACCTTCATCTGGAAGTCCAGATCACTCGTCTGTGTATAAATGGGTCTGTGGATTCCTCCCAGTCATGTATGTGCAGATCCAGATGACGGGTAATTGCAGGGGTTTAGTATGAGCATCTTCCCCTGAAGAGCAGTAGCGGTGGGGGGGTGGGTTGGGGGGTTGGGGGGGGGGGACGTCGGATCAGATGGTGTCTCTGGATTCCGTCTCTAAGAGGAAGTTTACGGATGACTGTGTTTCCAGGTCTACCGTGGCTTCATCGCCCCCTCGGTGCTTGTCGAACAAATTACGCAAATGAAACATCTTTCTGAAACTCGACGTCGAGTATTGTTAAAAATAGAAGCGCGTTCATTCACGGTGAAGCCGTCATGAGACGCCGAGAACATATCGAGGGCTTCATGAAGCATCTGAGTGTGAACACACGGCTGTTGGAGGAGAACGAGATGATGTGGAGGAGTCCAGCTCCCTCATTAACGGTGTACATGGACTGGGTTTCAGTTCAAGGCTCATTCATGCTTCTTTAATCAGGTGAAAAATACATGCAGTGTTTGTAAGAAACATACAGCAGATTTGATCAGGTGATTGGAGGACATCAGGACATCCTGGGGGTTGTTTAGTAGAGTTCTACTGGAGCTGCTGTGGAGGCTCCTGGTGGGACGAAACCTTCCAGACACACTTTAACTGGTTCTTAGTTTCATCAAACACCATCTGTTGCTGCAACAGACAAGCAGAACAGTGTCGAGGCAGATCAGTGGTGGAAACATCCGCCAACAGAGCCGGACAACCAGGGTGGACGATGTTCTCCTGGGGTTCCTCCTTCACTGGGTTCATGAAAAGGCTGCGGTTCATTCGATTTCTGGTCTTAAACCAGTTGAAACTGGCTGATTGGGTCTTAGCATGGGTGTTAGCATGTTGCGTGGCTAATCTGGCTCCTCCCACTGGGGGTTGTTTTTGGTTTAGAAGCGTTTCTTGTGAGTTGACGGTGTTTTCTCAGGGACGTCAGGGGGCGGAGCTTAAATAGGCCGGCGCTCAAACACAGAGTCCCAGACGGACAGCGGACAGAATGACGTTCTTCTGGAGATTAAAGCAAGCGAACCTTTTCCAGTGGACAGAAACTGAGCAGGACGTGGCGTCTGTGTAATAAATCCAGTGTGACAGAGACGTGATGAATATTAATGTGACCTCGTTAGCTCGAACCTCCGTTCAACTGAGTTTGTCTTCTTTCAAGATGCATTATAAGATGCATTATAATAATTGTTTGGCACTTTTTCAGCCGCCACTCTTTCAGGTTTTTGGCTTCAGATCGTTTTGTCCTCCTCGGAGCTCCGTCAGTGTCTCACGTAGTTTCAGAAGCGAATATAAAACTGTTGATTACCTCTTTAAATCTTTCAGGAACAAACTTGGAAATCGTTTTTGAGACACTCAAAGTTTGTGGTTGGTCAGCTGCTTTAATACAGGTTGGAGGGTGAGAGGGTGAGGGAGGGGGGGAGGACAGAGGATGAATGGAGTGCAGACAAAGTCCGGCTAGGAGAACCAGTGACGGCCACTCGGACCGGACGGCTGCTGGACAAACATGGAAGGATTCAGGAGGGTGGTGAGAAGTTCAGGAGGCAGCTGAGAGGTTTTTCTCCCGATGACTCCCCGTCGTACCTCGTGAATTACTTAGTGGACACACTTCAGTTATACACAAACACACACTCATACACAGGATGCATAACGACATTAGAGCGCAGAGGACGCCGCGTTGAAGTCAGTCAAGTTGAGTCTGCGCCAGAGGACGAGCTGCTTTGTCCTCCGGCGTCTCCGGACCTTCAACAAATCAGCTTATTTTAGTCGTCTGATGACTTCGCCTTCGCCGTCCTTGTTTAGCCTTGAAATACACATTAATGTGTGTGTGTGTGTGCAGATGATGTTTTTATTCATACGCTCGGTGATGCGTCTTCGTCAGGACATCTGCTTCCCAGGGTGAAACGCATCTTAATGCAACTAGGGAAGGTTGAATCTCTTCGTCGAGCATCGTGAAGGTCAGAGACGGGTCAGTGGGTACAACTCCTCCCTCTTTCCTTTATTCTACACATCCAAACGACTCTTTACTTAATTACACCTGAGTCACTTTCTTCATTATTATTCTTGTATTTATTCTTCAACTCCTCATCCTCATTTCCTTCTGTGATTCTTTTCCCCCGAACTTATTTATTCATCGTCTTTCTGTTCCTTCCTTCCTTCTCCTCCGCGGTTTACCGTGTGTGTGTGTGTGTGTGTGTCAGGTTGTGTGTGTGTGTGTCGGGTTGTGTGTGTGTGTGTGTGTGTGTGTGTGTGTCGGGTTGTGTGTTATCTACGTGTCCACGCTGCTGCCCAATTAGCCACGAGAGCAGCGTCGCATGTCTTCACAAACAGCACAAAGAAAAGCTGCTTCACTGAACCCGCTGTGAACATCTCTTGTTCTCTGTTAGCTGTGCGACGCCTCGTAAATCCATGTGTGTGTTTCTGAGTGTGTGCGTCTGTATGCATGTGCTCTTTAGTTCTGAGTGGGATTGTGTACACTCGTGTGTGCATTCACACGTGTTTGTATGAGACTGTGTGGACGAGCTCCCGGGGGACGCTGGAAACTGGAGGCTTAGTTCTTTCCTACTAATTACCCAGCAACAGTTCCCACTAATTGTCAGGACCTAACATGCATTTGATGTCTTTAAATATCCGGCAGTAGGAACCCGCAATGGGCGATGTGACGCAGTCAGCAGGTCAGTGGCGTCGCTTCAAGTCATGGACGACCCGTAACCTGCAGAATGACTGTAGCTGGGTGTGAATCCATCCCTCAAACATCAACACAACACCTGATGCTCATGACCAGACTCAACACAACCGATTCCAGAATCCGCTGCCCCCACCCAAACCATCGAGTTCATCTCATCATCGCTGCTGTCAGTCTTGTTGTTTTACTGAGCTCGAACTCCGAGGTGGAGTGGAGAGAGAACGTTCAGTAGACCTGAGTGAGCACGAGGTTGAGGGAGGAAGATAAGAAGTCCAGAGAGAGAAGACATCAGACGTTAACACGACTGTAGAAACCACAGCTCCATTCACCACCGACCTGCTACTGCCGCTAATCAGTAACTGCTGTTCAAATAATGGTACAAGTAGTGCGGTACTCCCCCCGCAGTCATATCAACAGAACAAAACCTCTGTTGCCAAGCAGCCTGACGTCATGCTGCAGTCTGCTAATATAATGCAACAGTACAGAGTTGCAGGCAGTCACAGAACGAGACTCAGCAGTGTTCAGCAGCCCGACGTCGTCACGTCAGCCTGTAAATCTGCTGGTGGTCACAAAAGAATCTGATTCATAGCAGTGAATCCTAAAATGTTCCTGATGTGTGAATATCGGCTTGTGTCACTTTCCAACCTGAACATCTTCTGTCTTCTATCGAAGCGCAGCAGGCTGCTGTTGACAGACCTGACAGGACAAACAGACAGAACACGGAACCTTCTGGACCTCCAACAACCGGCCGCGCTCGCAGCCAAACATTAGCAGGCAAACAAGGAAACCCAGGTTGACATGAATATTTACTAACTCAAATAAAATGTGATGGATTATCTTCTGGTGTTGACGGACACAGCTCGGTTTGATTTACTTTGGGGTCTTTATGCGTCCTCAGATCTGATCCTGAATAAAACGTCGGGACGTCAGAGAAGGAAAGGAAGAGATTATAAAGTCTTTATCTTCACCGCTGCTGCTCAGCAACACTGACAGAGAACATTAGCAACCTGGAACTGGACAGACAGACGGACAGATGGACAGACAGACAGACAGACAGACAGACAGACAGACAGACAGAGAGACAGACGGACAGACAGACAGACAGACGGACGGACGGACAGGCAGACAGGAGGGAGCTGTTGGATGTGTGGTTACATAAGCAGGATGAATAATGATGAGGAGGGTCCATCTTCCTCTGGGAACATGATAATCACCAGTTCATGTCCAGTGAAGTGAGACGTGGTGATTTTAGGACGAAGCACCTGATAGCTGACGGTGAGCAGATCGACGGGCCGACAGCAGAGCGATCACCAACTGAAGAACGTCTTTATGAGGTGGGCGGTTGTTATCTGACAAACACGGAGCTGCAACACTGTTATGCTCATTATTGATTAATCCCCGTCTCAATTATCTGTTCCGTTAATTCCCACAATCCCAATTTGACATCTTGAAATATGTCGTACATTTAATCTTTCACCGGGGACGAGTCAGACTGGCTGCTCGAGGAGATGATGGAGGGCGGCGAACACAGAGTCAGTCAGCAAAGCACTGTAATAGTTATTGATTCATCTTGTTGATCGATTCATCAACTAATTGTTCTATGAGAAATATCAAACCACAAACTCTCTATTGTTTGGGTGGTGAGGGGGTCCGACGCAGATAAATATAGTTACCTTCGACTCGCTCTGTAGCCACTTGGAGGAAAGTGTTTTGAAAAGGATCCCTGCAGGGAAACCTCTTCTTCTGTCGGGATGAATCATTCTGTAACCGAGTTCGACCCTGAGGAACGAGCCCGACCCCGGAGAAGAAGCTGACCCCGAAGAACGACTCCGACCTGAAGGACTCCGGCCTCAAAGAACGGACCCGACCCCCCCACACCCCCCCACACTCCACAGGCGTTGTTTTTTACGTACGAACCCGACTAAAGGCAGACACAGGAGATGTAAACTGAAGAACTGAGTTTGACCCAGTCACACAGTTGTTACCATGGTTACAGCTTCAGTTTACCCTGATTACTGCACCTCGGGCGCTCTTACTTTGATTTCATACATTTTCCAGGTGTCATGAACGTATCTTGTATAGAACCTCGACATCATTTCTACATTTGTGTCTGAAGTCGGCCCGTCGCAGCGCATCTCAACAGGGTTCAGGTATCTGCTCTAAGTAGTGCATTCACCACCCCGACCAACCTGTGTATTGGAACCCCACAATGGAAATCGAACAACCGTTGCCTCGCTGGAAAGTCTTGTGTTTGTTGAACAGATCACCTTAGTCTGACAATGCATGATAGTGTTCAACAAGTTACCCGCTGCAGTTAGTTACCTGCTGTAGTTAGTTACCTGCTGTAGTTAGTTACCTGCTGTAGTTAGTTACCGTTAGTTACCTGCTGCTGTGTCTCCTGGACCACCTTCTGTTGGTTCAGGCTTAAACATGCATTCATGTGTTTGTCAAAGAGGACGAAGAACTCTGATGAGGTATTGATCGCTGTGAGTCGAGTCCTACGTCACCGTGGTCGAGGGCGGCGGGAACCTGCTGACAGATGGTGTGATTGTTTGTATGATTATTGGACCTGGACAGAAGGCGCTGAAAAATGACCACTTTGCTGACCGGCTGTTAAGAGCTCATCATTCACGTGGGGATTTTATTGACAAGCTCACGGTAAACCCGACCGCTGAACAGTAACAAAGGAGGCCGACGGTTTGTATTCTCAGTCGGACATTCTGCATCCTCGGCTGCACGGCGCTACAATGAAGCAGACTCTGTGTTCTCCAGATAGGACTATTGCATAATCAGCATACCATGACCTGTCGGCTGTGTGAGTGCCAGCGGGTCGTGAAGGATGGTTATTGTTTCTGAGGAAGACAAAGGCGAGTGAGTGCGGGAACAAGAGAGAGGAGGAATTCAAAAAGGCAGTAAATAAAAGACCCCTAAAACTTCAGAGAGGCAATGAAGAAGAGCATTGAAGATGTGAAGAAAAGGAGATAATGAAGAAGTGGATAAAACTCCAGAGACTGAAAGAGAAGCGAGAAGATTAGGGAGGATGAGAGAGCCAAAGTGAAACGGAGAAAGTGGAGAGAATGAGAGGAAGATAATGAAGGATGAAGAACGTAAAGAGATGGAGGGAAAATCAATTCAGTTTGGCCCCGAGAAGCCAAATGCTCTCATCAAGTGGCCGTCGTGTTCAGAGGCTTTGGCAGGACGAAACTTCCCCGTTGACACTTTCTCCTTCAAGTTCTTCCTCAGTGACGACTCACGGGATGAAGAGCACAACACTTTGGACGGCGTGTCATCGTACAACCGATGCTTCTTTAAAAATGTGTATCTGATCTCATCAAGTTAGCGCTTCATATTTGACCCTGCAAACCAGCAGGGGGCAGCGTGTCACCAGGAAGTCCCGGTGGAGATGCTAACTTTAGCATTAGCTGGAGGGGGGGGACACTGAGGGCCGTTGAAGGGGGCCAGGGGCCTTAGCGTTCTTCCGTAGATTTAAACAATGCTTCTAAATATAATCAGACTTCAGAGTTACTTCAGAAGTTAAACAGGAAGCAGCGGCGCTGCTAGCAGAGCAGCTAGCAGAGCAGCTAGCAGAGCAGCTAGCAGAGCAGCTAACAGAGCAGCTAACAGAGCAGCTAACTGTCACTCAGGTCGTCGCTCAGGTCTTCTCTCTGATCCACCTGTCCCATCCTCCCCTCTTCTTCTCCCTCTTCTCGTGATCAGACTCGTTATTCTGATGAATGTGAAGTGGCGGAGGAAAAGAAATGGAATCCAGCCAAGGACCTGACACTTGAGGAGATTAACAAGATCGAGGAAGAGGAGATTAATACCAAAAAGCAACAGAATGGGCCGTTAATCTACTGAGAGACTTTCTCCACCAAAAACAAAAGAACACTGATTTTGAGGACAGACTCTTCTGTTCTGTTTAATGACACCTGACGTGAATTAAAGCGGTTGTTCAGTCCGCCGGGCCGGCGGCGAGCGCGGCGCCTTAATGAGCATCAGAGCTGCTGTCGACCGCCGGATGCCACACATCAAAGTTATGGAGGGAAACTCCGGAAAACAGCGTGAACGCTTTTATTGTAAAATGTTTGGCGAGAGACCTTCGTGAAATGAACTTGTGTGTGTGCGTCAAAGAGCCAAAGAGTCAAAGAGCCGCTTCACTCACGCCGCTTCACGCCGCTTCACGCCGCTTCACGCCGCTTCACGCCGCTTCACGCCGCTTCACGCCGCGTGGTCGTATGTAACAGTAGTGCGTGCGTGCGTGCGTGCGTGCGTGCGTGCGTGCGTGCGTGCGTGCGTGCGTGCGTGCGTGCGTGCGTGCGTGCGTGCGTGCGTGCGTGCGTGCGTGCGTGCGTGCGTGCGTGCGTGCGTGCCGCCCCCCCTATAACTCTACAGCCTCCGGTGCCGCCGGCTGTAAGTCCACAATAACACGGCGTATCGTTCCCATGCCGACGCTCCCAGCGGCGGAGAGTCGTCGTCTTCGTGCTGAACGTAACGTCAGACCGTTGAACCTCCCGTATCGCGGCTCCATAATGAACCGTGTTTGCTGACTGGAACGTCGCTGATGTGTGAATTGTCTCGGCTCAGAGCTGCAGCATCTCTGGAGGTGTGAATCGGCCTCGGGCCTCCACGTCGGAGCTCCTATTGACTGACGGTCGTATTCACCTGTTCAATGGATGACTGCTCTGACTAATGACGGCCGTGTTTCTCGTTCTCTTCTCCCCCATTTTCATGGACGGTTGGTGTGAATGAAAAGACGCCGCGGTGGAGGGAATTATTGGAAACAA
This sequence comes from Macroramphosus scolopax, assembly GCA_901007825.1. Lineage (NCBI taxonomy): Eukaryota > Metazoa > Chordata > Actinopteri > Syngnathiformes > Centriscidae > Macroramphosus > Macroramphosus scolopax. Next base: position 3,932 of record CAAKHC010014155.1, on the reverse strand, counting down.
TCTGTGTGTGCAGTGAGAAGCTGCCTGAAGGTTCGTTCCTCCAGAATCTGCTCGTCTCTGACTGTAACCAGAGACCGAGGAGGAACCGTGAGAGAGAAGATCTCATTAATTTACTCCGCTGAACACAACGGTCGGGTGGGACCGGTCGGCTTGGATCGATGTGTGTGAGAGGGAATTGAAGACGAAGGAGCTCAAGAGTGATTATATCATATTTAAACTTCATGTTTTCACTAATGTCTCATTTTAGAACTGCAGACACTCGAGGAAACGACCCAGGAGAACCAGTGAGCCTGACTGGGATCTGCCAAGTTCTACATCACCAAAGCATTTACTGTTCCTACTGTATAAATATACATATACTGTAGGATGTCCTGTCCTGTTCTGGCTCTTTTGGTCCTGACGTTCTGGAGCTCTGGCGCCGTGTCGGTGGCGTCAGCGGCCTCGTGGTCGCAGCTGGTCGGCTGTAATGAGTCTCTCTCCTCCAGGATGGTCTGACGAGCCTCCAGGAACCTTCACTTCCTTCTGCCCCCGTCATCCTTCTGGATCCTGTCCTTCCTCTCTGCTGTCAATCTGTTCTGCCTCTGATGATTTCTGATTCTGGTTCATCCTATAAATCTTGTTGATTCCGACGTCGAGCTGAAACAAAGATCACATGATGCAGAAGTGTGTGTAAATGTTATTCTAAGAATACCAACAGCTTTAAGAGAGAAACAGCAGCAGAATTCACAGGAGTGAACTGTTAAGAGGACATTTGATCACAACTGGGGGGGTTGGGGGGGGGGGGGTGTGATGGAGTTCACCTCTCCGAAACGAGGGACCAGTAAATGCTGCAGGAAGAACCCTCATTAAAACACTCCAGCACTCAGTTCCTCGTCTCGCCGCCTGCGGCCGTCACAGCCGCCTCCTCTGACCTGCAGGTCCATCAATACTCTGGAGTCCAGAGGAAGAGGAGGTGGTTCTGACTGCAGGCCTCTGCTTTGAATTCAGAGACCCACAGAGGGAAATACAGTCTGGTACTGTAATCAGGGGAGTTGATGATGGAGAATAAAGGACTTTAACTAGCATGGCATGAAGTGACACCCGTCTTCTGGCAGGTTTCCTCTTCCAGCTCTGAACACGAAGGTTGTGAACACTCGGAGCTGCTGAATGTTTGTTTCTACACGTCCATAAATGTGTAGACTTTGCACTCAATGTGCCGTTAAATCTTCTCCTCAAGTCTGTAAAGGAACATTAAGTGTATAAATGGAGGCGCTGCTGCTGCCTGGCCCATCTGGAGGAGTCACGACGCAGCCGGGTGACATCAACAAATGTCCGAACAGTCGTTGTCATTAAGTGCTGCGATTGTTTTACTGAACCTTTATTTACCTCAGTTAAAGTCTCCGGATGATGGAAACGTCTTCGCGGCCGCCGTTAGAAACACTGTAACAGCAATAAAGACGACATAAACGGGGAGATGATGCAGCCACAGCGAGCAAACACAACATTAGGATAGATTAGTTAAAATATACATTAGTATTGTTTTCCTCAAGTGGCCATTAAAACAACAAACGCTGCACTAAAGAGCTGATTAAACACGGCGGCTGCAGCCGGCGGCATCCGACTGCTGATCAACACCAGCAGGTATTTGGATCATCTAACACAGGAGGAGGTTTATGGAGAACACGTCACCATGTTACAGGGTTAGAAGATCCAACATGGGATGGACAGACGGGCTGGTGATGATGATGATGATGATGATGCTGCTCCCATCGTCTGAGGAGGAGCAGCACCATGTTCAGGCAGAGGAAGGTGATGCTGAGTGAGGAGGCAGGTGAGGTTGGTGTTTGGAGCCCGTGACCACCAGACCATCAGACAGATTCCTGTTTGTATTGGCTTTGCCGAGGACGTTGTTCGAGTCCCGTTTGCAGCCGCGAGAGTCAAACTGGTCAAACCTGTTCAGAGCTTCTTGATTTCCAACAAAACACCAGACTTTGCAATGTCGGACCGCAGTTTTCAGCAGTGAGTTATTGTTGTAACCATAGCAACAAGAGGCAGGTTACCGTGAAGCAGGGGTCTGAAACTCAACTAACCTGGGGGCCGCAGGAAGTAAACCAAAAACTAAGACCAAAATGATGTCAAGTAGAGGGCCTCAAAATATCGTGAGGGCCGCGAGTCTGAGCCCCCCCCCTAAAGGAAGTAACAACCCGGCACCGTGGTTCAACCTGAACCAAGTATTGTTGTACCTCCGTCCGATTGGACCTGCGGTATCACAACATGGAGCCGCCCTGTCCGCACGGTGCGAATGTGAATGTGTGCATACATACAGATATATTCCTGTTGTTGGGATGTACTGGATGTACTGGGATGTACTGGGATGTACTGGGTGTACTGGGATTCCCACACTGGCGGAGTCACTCGTCGGTGGTTCTAATCCTCAGGAAGAGAAGTGAGGCCGTCACACTCATACCAGAACCCACGTCGATGAGAGCTTCAAACGAAGAGGAGGGGAAACACCAGGCTGAATTATAATGCACAGACTCCGTCTGGCCCTTCATCATCGCCTTTGAGTGGTTTTGTTCTTTCAACAAAGCTGCGTTCTGTAATAGAAGAAAGGAAGAGATCATCAATGGCGGCGGCGGCGGCGGCGTTCTCTTCAGAGGATGTCGGGGAATAAACTCCGGAGACGTATGGATTGTGACTTTCATTTGCCCTCTTTGACTCTGCCGGTGCTTTGAAACTGATGCAGGAGGAGAGAAAACCCTCGGCGGCTGATTGTGTCTGCTGTTTCTGGATCTGTGAGGTAGTTTGTTTCTTGTTCCCTCCGACCGGCCGGAGCAGATGTTACAATCACAGGACCGAGAGCTGAGGCCACTGTTTGATTCCCGTTAAGTCTCCTCACCTTCCTGTGAATGCGGGATGTTAGACCGCTGTTCCTCCGATGATGTAACCATGACAACCAGTCACACTATATCTCAGGCCGCGACACCGCTGTAAGCAGGGCGCCACAGTCCAGTGAACTAATGGGAAACAAACCAGGACTGGAGGATGACGTGATGACGTGATGGGATGTGTCCCGATCCGGCTCGGATGTGAGAACCTGCCATGTGGACTGAAAGTAGCAGGAACACCAGGACATTCGCTGTGTTTCACAGATTATAAATTAAAATCAAAGGACGTTTGTTCTATCAACTTTGATAAGAAGAGCTGTTAATTTGAACAAAAGCTCCTCTTGATCTGAGGATTGAGAGCGAGATGGAGACTTGGAGGGTTTCAGACTGATCATCACCACCACCGAGGTGTTTGGTTGGAGCTGCCAACTGCAGCGGGAACGATACGCCAGCTGGCGTATCCATGGCGATTCATCGGACACGACGGAAGCCAACCGTCCCTGTTGAGGGTCGTCATGTAGCGGAGGGTTAAGAGTGTGTGTGTGGTGTGTGTGTGTGTGTGTGTCTAATCTTTGTGTATTGCGACACCCCCGCAGTCCTTCTGTCCTGCACCACCTCAGAAAGTGCACATTAAGTTTGGGTTGAAAAGAAAGATGGAGACTTTGTTTCAAACATTTCCCCCCCAGCCGGTCAGACAGCAGTGAACTGACGGCCACAGATCTGCTGACCGACATGCAGAGACGCTCTGGAAACGTTCTACCGACTCCACAGCAGAATATCATGAATCTGTCAGGGTTTCTTCTGGCAGATGATCGTGAAACTAAAGCAGGAAGAGAATCAGAATAGTACGATTCATCACATCGGGGACGGCTGAATCCACTGAAGTCTGAAGGAGCTCAGAACTGGTCCTGGACGTTTCTTTGTCTTCGGAGGCTCCAGAGAGTTAAATACACTTTGAATAAGAAACAAGACGTCTGGCTCTTCCTCAGTCTCCGTCCCTGGAGAGCTGCAGGGAGCCGTCCCCCCCCCCCCCCCCCCCCCCCCCCCCCCCCCCGCCACACCGCG
>CAAKHC010014152.1:0-10330 GCA_901007825.1 Macroramphosus scolopax | reverse complement strand
TGCCACACCTGACTGCACCGGAGACACTTCTGTGTCTGTTTGTCATGTTTACAGATTAAAGTTCAGCACATCCGTTGAGTTCACTCAAGTGTTTCTTAATGTTTGTCAGAAGGTGTGAATTAGATTCAGGGACTGCAGTGAGCTCTGTATCAGACCACAGCACCAGATGATCTCCCAGCAGGTCCCATCATGGTAAAACATCACTGGGATTCGGTTTGAACTTGCACTCAGGGTAGGAAACATCATCGTTGATTAATGATCAGGTTGGTGCCGTCACCGAGGGATTAATAGTTTGTTTTAGAGAAAAGAAAAAAAACGGTCTTCTACAAAATGAGTCGTATTTAAATGTTTTGTCCGAAAGCATCAGACCCTCACACATGCATTTGTACAACAGTTGTGTTTGACCCACCGGCCCCAGCAGAGGTGACAGGATGTCAGCTGTAGATCTGTGGGCTCCAACATGTGATGACGTCTCACCATCTCATTAGTTTATCCAGATTGTTTCACAGAGTCGTCACCTGATCTGACGTGAAGATACGGGAGGTTCCAGACGTGAAGGTTCCTCTGCCCAACACGTTTTATTATGTTATGTTCTCTTCAGGCTCAGGCGACCTCAATGGAATATCGGTCGTTCTCAGTAGTGCAATGAATGAATGGAATGAGTATTCTTCCATATGTGTCTGACGTCTGGTAGCTGGAATGCAGCTTTAATGTGTCTTTGCATCCAGAGGATAGACTGGCATCCAAAGGAGGGTTCATCGGCCATCGCCCCTGCATGTGGGTCCATGCCCCCCCCCCCTCCAGCACCACCACCACCCAGCCTGCAGAGGCCCACCAGCTAGTCATCAGTGCAGGAATGTGCCTCCATGCCAATGCTGCCATGAACCTTCGCCTGCAGCCCACTTTGTCCTCATCATTAAGAGAAGGAATGGAACGTTAATGTCAACCATGTGGGGCACTGACAGGCCAGGAGGGGAATACTTGTGTTTTACTGGCTTCCCACTGATAGAATGCAAATAAATCCACAGTATATTTTTCCTTTTTTCTTAGAAAATTACAACAGAGAAATAAATTTCAGCTGTTGGAGTGCGTTGACTTGTCGCTCTGGTATTCGGGAGCCTGTGTTACCATCAACTCTAACAAACAGCGCTGAGGAATTTGGCAGGAATTCTGCCGTCTCTCTCTCTGGAGGTGAAAAGGTTTTATATGTGGAGATTCCTTCAGGGGGCCATGTGAAGGAGAGTGAAGTCCAGGGAGGGATTGAACTGACACGGTTCTGCATCAGACCTTTACTTGTACCCAGACAAGTGTCATAAGAACTTTTGAAATGCAAACGAAGGAATCTGTTTCTCTTTTTACCAACTTTGACTTTGTGTTTCTGCTTCCAGAAGTTTAGTTTTGTTTGACGAAGATTAAAGAAGAAGTGCTCTGAATTCATGTTTACTGTCAGTTACAGATCAATCACACGGAGCACTACAGTTCCCATAATGCAACTCCAAGTATCCTCTATTGGACCTGTGGGGTCACTTAGTTACTGCTGAGCTGGCGTCAGACAGTAGAAGTGTTCTCTACCTGAGGATTGTAGCGCCAGGTGTCAGGTGAACAGCTAGCTGTTGAGCTCTAACAACCTTTACAAGTTCTTGACAGGCCAGACGGTCCTGGAGAAGTTCCCTCTTGACCTTGGATAAATCCTCACAAGGCGCACGTGGTTTGTCCAAATGTTTAACTGAGTTCCTCTGGTTGATCAGTCGGCTGTGGGTTTGAAGGTCACCTGGGAGGAACGGTAAATATCTTAATTACTCAAACACACGTAACTGCTCAGGAGGAAACAAACACAAATCATCAGGAAAACACGCAGAAGAAGAGATGAAGCCGTCTGAGGTGTTAGTGGGAGGAGCTTCTCTGATCACAACTCATCGTGAGGATGAAGAATGAGGATTGTTGGAGCTGATTTATTTCTTCAGAAGAGCTCGTGGTGCTTTCTGTCGCCGGCTTGTTTTCCTGGAACTTCCTGATCCTGTGTGTTACCTTTAATTGTCCAAGTGATTATTGATCTGCACTTTGATCAACAAGTGGATAAGACGTTTGTTTTACTGTTAAATGTCATCACAGTGATGAACTACATCCCTCCCAGATTGTTGTCCCTCGCCAGATGTGATAAACACGTCTTTTCATGAATTGATCAACTTCCTCCTCAAGATAAGACGTGAAAGCATATTTTCCCAGAATTGTTACGGCCTGCGTTCATTCTTTGTTGCACATTCCATGGCGGGGCCTCCGAGAACAGGCCTGTCGGGCTTCGCGTGTGTCCATGTCCCACTTCTGGCTCTGGCCGTGTCTTTTATTTGATGGGAACGTCTGATTGTTGTCGAGGCCGAGCGTGCTCGGTGAGGGTGGGGTTCAGGGAACGGGTGCTGCCTCCCCAGACTCGTCCTGTGCAGCAGGACTGCAGGCGTTCACTGCAGGATACTTGGAATGCTGCAGAGGTATTGGGCAGGAGGGTGCATTCTTATCGGGCTGCCCGAGGCTCCGAGCCAAGGGAACCGTGCCAGCGAGGCCAAGAGGAAAAGACTCAACACAATGAGAGTGTTTGCTGCATGCTGGTGTCCCAGTTCTGTGTGTTAGTTTACTGTGGCATGTAAACTGGTGGAAGATGTACCCAGACCTTGTGTTTACCTAAAAGAAGCACATCCTCCAAGTCAAATAGGTCCTGCATTCATAATGTTACTGAGATAGCCTCCAACACTTAAGATAACAAATATTCCACTTTGTCCATCAAACGCTTCAATGACCTGGTCAGAAGTCCTCGAATTGACAGACATCGCTGTTCTTTTTACATGTAAATTACATATATTCATTAAAGAACAACTCACAATAACATTCTGCTGTACCGAGAAGCTAAATACATTTAATCAAGTTCACTGAACAAGAATATAGAGGCCACACTGAAGATTCATACGTAGCAGCGTCAGTCAACAAGAGACAGACGTGTTCAAAGTCTCACTTCAACTGTTGCGCAACCAACATTCGTATTTTGTATCCAGCAAGTCTCCCCGAGTGAACGAGATTACTGATGGAGGCGTGTGGATTGTTGTCTCATTCCTCCGCTGGAGTTGTGCCGAGTTCACTGACAGGAACACTCTGATGAACCTTTAGGCATAAACCTGCATGTATATGTCCGACCACTAGGGGGTAGCTTCGTTTCTGGGTGTTTGCAGTTTGGTGCCCAGCTGGTCCGCTGGGTTTTTCAACCGTTTTCTCTACAAGCAGCTGCCTTTATGGCCGACATCGACATTTTTACAACCAAAGCAGTTGAGTCGAAGCCACAAAGCTCAACAATGAGCTGAACTCTGTACAATAACTCCGAACTGCCTCCATGTTGTCAGCAGGCCTCGGAGGCTCAGCTTCACCGACACAATTTAAACAAGCATCAGGTGGTTGATGTCGGTCAGAACAGCAGTTCTCTAAAGCACATTGTGCATCTTTTCTGTGAGGTTGAGTTCTGTTATGTATAAAACATTTCGATCGTTCCTTGTTGAGTCACTAACTGATGAGTTCATCCGTTTGCATCGTCTGCAGATATTAATCTTCAGATTTCCACCAGCGGTGATTCAGATTGATTGTTAGCTGGTTCAGTTAGCTGGTTCCGATCGACTGTTAGCTGGTTCAGATCGACTGTTAGCTGGTTCAGACTGATTGTTAGCTGGTTCAGTTAGCTGGTTCCGATCGACTGTTAGCTGGTTCAGACTGATTGTTAGCTGGTTCAGACTGATTGTTAGCTGGTTCAGACTGATTGTTAGCTGGTTCAGACTGATTGTTAGCTGGTTCAAACTGATTGTTAGCTGGTTCAGACTGATTGTTAGCTGGTTCAGACGCTGGTTCAAACTGATTGTTAGCTGGTTCAGACTGATTGTTAGCTGGTTCAGACTGATTGTTAGCTGGTTCAGACTGACTGAACGGCGAGAAGGAACCACAGGGGACAAAAGAAAGGGATGATGATAATGTACGTAGGAACCACCACACAAGCATCCTGGGACTGGCTGATGAATGTCAGTTTACATTCCTGCACTCCCGAGGACATAAACAGCTGAGCGTGTTTAGATTGTCCAGAGAACCGACGAGGAAGTGACGTTCTTCCTCATTTCCAATACGTTCTCATCTTTCCACGATACTGAAGAAAGATGAAGAATAAAACTAAACCTGAAATTAGATTTATGAAGACTATAATCATTTTGTTCCTGGGATCCTGTGGGTCTCGGGCTCGTGAGTATCTGGTTCATGCTGCCTGACTCTTTGTCTGATCATCTGCAGGTCCAGACTGCATGAAGGCCACTGCGACATTAACACGCAGGATCCTCACAAAGGTTCAGAAAAGAAGAAACAATGTCGACAGCCGTGCTGGCGGTGCTGTGAGGCTGTAATGTTCATTATAGAGGCAGCCAAGCTGTATGATAGGTCCCTGGTTGTCAAAGTGGGGGCCGGGGCCACCAGGGGGGCCACCAGGGGGCCACGGCAAGAATATCTTGTCTCATCAGTGAAGATGAAGATGAAGATGATCATCGGTGGCCGTTAAGTGACTATAAACGTTGTAAAACTTCATTACTTCTTTACTCTTCTGCTCCGATGTCATAGCTGCTGTTGTTATTATTAATATATAATTATATATATATAGCATTATTAATGACGTGATGAGGAGCTGCACTGACGAAGGTTTTTCCTTACTTTGGTTGCGTCTGTCTGTACCTGGAGGATCTGTTGAAGAGACACTCGTGTCTCCTCGTTCTTCTCATCTCGCTCCATCACTCTCAGGCAGCTGTTGTCACCTGACACAGAGGAGGAGGTCCATCACAAGCGTCCTGTCGGCGATGTCGTCCGTCACTCAAGAAGCTCCACCTGCTCAGGTGAAGGTGAAGTCATCAGACTGTGACCATGTTCCCCTGTTTCTCCCATTGATGCTCTGATATAAATCACATAATGATAATAATTATACGTCAACTTTAAAGCCTGACACACTAAAGATATAATGTTCGTCAAACCGTTTGTCTTCATATCAGAGAATCCAGATTAACATTCAGTGTAACGTTGTCACACCAGCAGCTTCCTGGTTCAGACCTCCACTGGTTCTTTATGTCTGCTGCTGTCGAGGCCTGTGCACGTCATCAGGCACATCACGGCCACCTGACAGCCCCCCCCCCCCTCCCCCTGCACATGTTGCATGCCTGGGGGGGAGGTTGTATGCAGATGGAGGTGCTTCCTGTCCTCTATCTGCTGGGGCCAGGGTGGGATTTCCTCATTCCTGACAGCTGACCCCCCCCACCCCCTGTCTCCTCTCCCTTCCACTCCAGTCTACCATCTGGAGATGGAGGTTATCACCGCCGCCCGGGGGCCTCTTTGTGTTGGCTCATCGACCCGTATTTACCAAACTCTTAATAAATATTGACAGATTGTCTGATTATGAAACAAAACGTTCAAACTGACAGTGGATTTACTGAATTATTAGCGATGATGTCGTTTCATTATTCAATCACATTTTAAGAGTCAAACTTTTCTCCACATTTCAGAGTTTGTTTTATTGAAAAGTTCTCAGGTCCACAAGGAAGCAACCTGCCGTGAGACGAGCAGACATCAGATGTTGTAGAGCTCAGACGTGATGGTGAACATGTTTACAGAGCAGGTATATTATACACAACACATGTCTTAGTTTGATTAAAGAAACTAATTAATGGAATCATTGGAATCATCATTTGAAGTTGTGTGTAAAAACCCATAATGACCTGTTCGTCCTGGCGTGCCTCTTGATGTGATGTGACGTCCACTTGTCTGTTCCTCCTCGGGACACTCGCCTCGGCGCCGGAAACACTTTCTCCAGACATCACTGTGAAAAGGCAGAAATCAGTGGTCGATATTCAAAGAAACATCCGTAATTTTAGAAAGGAATGTCACATTCCTTTGCAGCTGACTGAGCCCAGTCTTCCAGAGAGCCTCCTATCAGGAAGTGCTGCACAATGGGAGCAAATTGCCAGAAATACAAAGTCAGACATTTGGGGCAGAGGTGGGGGCAGACGGAGGAAACTGTGTCAGGCGCTGCTTCACACAATAACCTTAGCGAGCATACTTTGACTCAACATGAATATATCCAATGATAAACCAGATGATCCTCCGCCGCTGCTCCGTCAGGGGTTCGGTTCTACTTCCTGATCCGGACCTGGTTGGACTGATGCTCCTCACAGGTCCTCAGAGACACCAGAACATGAGACTAACATGTGTAGAGATGTTGTAGGACAAGTAGAGAAGATTCTCACATCTGTGAAGTTTAATTGGTACGACAGTTAATGATCAGTGAGTAATTAGCTGCTCTAACGAGGTCACGGGATTGATTCTGTCTGTGGTGGATCCTTGTGATCGGGTTCATCTTAGCCCAGGAGGAACTCATTCAAAAGATTATTGGATCATTATTCCCTGGAATATGTATTTCATATGTATATGTATTCATTTTAAATGTTACACAGACCTTTATACTTCTATTATTTTATTGTGTAATACTATGTGACACATGCAGGATGTTTCAGCCATTGTACTTCTATTATAAACTATAAAATTAATATTATTATTTAGGATTAATTGGGAAGTGTAAACTCCTCCGTTTTCTTCCCCATCAGACAGAATCTGTACACGACTATGTAATGAACATTCCCAGGACGGGAGAAGCCATCTTTGTCTTATTGTCCCCCTCCTCCTCCTCCTCATCTTTAACCCTTCCAGGTTCACAGCTGGGAGTTGTTCGGCTCGGTCGCAAGTCCACCACCTGCTCCTGGTCTGAAACAGGACTTCTTCTTGGCTTCGAGCAGCAGAAGTCTCCATCTCAGCTCAATGGTTGGTGAGCAGACCCCCCCCCCCCTGCCCCATCTTTACCCAGCCATCTGCTTCCACAGGGCCGGGACCAGGGGGGGCCTGGGTGGGGGTGCTTCTGTGTGTGTAACCTGATATTCATTGTTCAGCGACTGTTATTTTAATTCCACAAACTATTGTGTAGTAAAATGCCACATTTTTGACCTGCACATCAACCTGTCAGCCCGTCGGGAGGTTTGTTCGATTCCAAGTGGACGGAATGAAAAAGAAAAGCTCCACCTGCTCTGAACAAAAAGGCCCTGAGGCTTTGGGAGAAGATTATATTTGAATAGAGAACAGATGCTGGATTGATTCGGCACACAATGTAATTACATATTTGAAGTAACGTCTCTCTCTGTGTTTCCGTCTGTCGACGACACGCTGCTGCTGTGAGTCGTCCACTTCCACTGCAGCCCCGAGGTCCATATGGTGGGCGGGGGCTGACAGGTGCATCTGCCTCGGAGCTGGAGGGCAGGAGATAGTCTGCTCTGGGCTTTTGTTTACTCAAAACATCTGCCTCTTAGCTTAAAGCCCCCTGATATCCCACTAAATACCATCCTGCCCTGCCTCGTAAACTCTACTCACCGCTTTTATTTTGAAGGAACTTCTCCATGAACAAAATGTTAATCAAACAAAGCGGTACAATACTCGTCCAGTTCCCCACACCTTCTTCCAGGTAACTTATTGACTGAATAAACATCAGGCAGCAGGTGAAGCAGTTAGAAGAATGTGGATGTTGTGTGTTGACACACCGGCGGTGTTGTGGGTCAAACATGAGCCGCTTGTTGTCGTCAAACAACTAAATTGAGCTTAACACCTTCCAAAGGTTCCTGCGACAGTGACGGCAGGGAATGTTGGGCCATCAGCTGTTCTAAGTATTTACACAGCTCACGTTTCATATCAGGTTGTTTAGTGACGTCTTAAATCTCAATCCGTGGACTAACGAGGAGATCAGCGGGTCCATCTGACAGGTCTCCTCACAAGATGATCGCGGAGACGAAGCTGTGACGCTGTGAGTTCCATGTTCTTCACACGTCCTCAGCAGGCTTAGTGTTGGTGTTCTATGTTGGTCTTCAGCTGAATCCAACTGAATGGAGATGAAGTGGAACAGATTAGAGCAGCCGGAGGTCTTCATGAAGACAGGTGTCCTCGTCTTATCTGTAAACAGCCTCACCTGCAGGCGCAGATCTGCTTGTTTACTTCTGTGGTTCATTGTGGAATTCTTTGTGTCACCAGGTGCGAAGGAGCGTCGGGTCGGACATGAAGCTCCCCTGCAGCTGTCCCATCACCTCCGAACACGGCGTCTGTTGTTTCTTCAGTCTGTGAAAGTAAAAGTTCCCTGTAGAACACGTCAGGTTCCAATCTGACCCCGGATCCACCGGCTGCTCTGAAACAAACTGAAATCAACTTCAATTATTAGTTAATGATTCATAATGACGTCTGAGATTGTTCCGACACTTTTGCTCTCCAGACCGACCGTTCAGTGATCAGTCATGATGGGTCAGTCATGGATCCCTCCTGTCCTCCCTCCTGTCCTCCCTCATGTCCTCCCTCATGTCCTCCCTCCTGTCCTCCCTCATGTCCTCCCTCATGTCCTCCCTCCTGTCCTCCCTCCTGTCCTCCCTCCTGTCCTCCCTCCTGTCCTCCCTCCTGTCCTCCCTCATGTCCTCCCTCCCTCATGTCCTCCCTCCTATCCTCCCTCCTGTCCTCCCTCATGTCCTCCCTCCTGTCCTCCCTCCTGTCCTCCCTCATGTCCTCCCTCCTGTCCTCCCTCCTGTCCTCCCTCCTGTCCTCCCTCATGTCCTCCCTCCTGTCCTCCCTCATGTCCTCCCTCCTGTCCTCCCTCATGTCCTCCCTCCTGTCCTCCCTCATGTCCTCCCTCATGTCCTCCCTCAGACCCCATGGACATGTTGATGTGAGGAATGCAGGAAGACAAAGGGATCTTGTGCAGCCTGTCCCAGCTCCCCTCGTCCCAGCTCCCCTCGTCCAGCTCCCCTCGTCCCAGCTCCCCTCGTCCCAGCTCCCCTCGTCCCAGCTTGTATTGTGTGCAGCCAGTCATCCAACAGGCCTGAACATCCTCCACCTTAATGTTCCTCCTGACGGTGTTTGACCCTGACGAGCTGCGATGAGCCAACCTGGTGACAAACGTGTGAAATGGGTTCCGAGAGTCTTCAGTTAAATGTTTCGGTGTCTTCAGGTCCTGTGGTAACCAACCAGCGGTGGTCCTACCTCCTCCCTGATTCAGCAGAACCAGGTGATGTTGGAACTCATCCATTCATTCTCCTGACTGAATGTGTCGGGAGGAAACAGGATCTGCTGAAGGTTTGTGTGAAAGCTGCGTGGTTGAGGTCAGATGATGACACTGGACTCTCAGTTTCCGAAGAATCAGAATCTCCTTCATTTTTCGAAGGAAGAATAAATACACTCAAGTGACAAAGAAGAGATCAGATGGGATCAACATGTAGTGAGACAACCTGCGTAGGACGGAGGTCGGTGGGTCGACAGAACCCTGGAGACGGACGTCCAGTTCATGTTTCACATCCAACTCAGAGAGGAGTTTAATAACAGCAAAGAAGACTCAGCATCCCAAACAGAGAGAGACAAAGACAGATGGAGGACAAATACAAATACGTAAAGTACCTAAACACATGCGTACATCTCATGCAGTTGTCTGTCCTGCATTTATACAGTTCACAGTGTGATGACATCCAGGTACCTCGATGTCTTTTGTCTTTAATGTAATTGATCTATTTGACGCTACCTGATCTGTCATCATCAGAGACGACTGTCGCTTCACATCTGCAGCACTGTTACAGATATGAAAGTTGCATGAAGCCGCTCATCTAAGGAAACACATGGTAGTTCCCAAAGCGTCAAACGTCTCCTTCAAAGAACCGGCTTCTGTCCCTGATCAGACATCGGAGACCGGTGTCCTGACACGGTGGGCTGGCAGACTCCTGCTTCCTTTATCAGCCAGATGAGACATGAGACGTGCTCATGTCAGTTGTTGAAGCGATCAACATTCTCCGGCAGCTGTTGGACTTCAACTGCCATGCAAATCAGCAGGTGGATGTTTGCCTGTGAGAGATAAAGAACCCTGTGGTTTGTCTACGCCTGCAGGGACTTGTTGTCCAGCCCGCAGCCCCCCCGCTAACACGTGAGGATGACCCTTTTCATGCAAAATAAAAAAAACCCACTCAATAACATTACTCCCCCCCCCCCCCCCAGCTGATCCTACTATCTTCATCTACATGTGTGTGTGTGAATAAGGCGTAGCTGGTGCTGGTGTCGGAGGGGAGGACAGCAGATGGCAGGACTGCCCCCGTCATGTCTGCTTTTTGGGGAGAACAATGCACCTCTCAGAGCTCCTCTTAAAGGAGGGGAAGGGGATTTCAGTCCCCGGACAGCTGGCAGGCAGCGTGCCCCGCACCCCCCCCCCCCC
>CAAKHC010014148.1:0-11042 GCA_901007825.1 Macroramphosus scolopax | reverse complement strand
ATCCATTTCCTGCTTTTGTCCGTCCACATCAGCTGCTGACGACGGATCTGCTGGTTCTTATTGTGTTCTATTATGGAGTGGTGGTGGATGTGGCTGTGGAAGGGGGGGGGGGGGGGGGGGGGGGGGGGGGTACACATGCCCAAAAATGATGCGTCTTGTTTGATCTGTTCTAGTGTGAGCCACATGAACAGCTCTGCCGCCAGGCGCACACACATAGACACACACAGACAGCCCCGCAGTTTGGCCCTTTGCACTTTTTATAGCCCTTGTGTTTGTGTGTGTGTGCGTGTGTGTGTGTTTTTGACCAACTCTGGCATCTTGTTTTCTCCATCCACATGATTTTTTTTTTTTTGCAGATTCATTTGTAGACTCAGTGTAATAAGAGCCAGTGTTTGAGGTGCAGCGCTTATTAGTTTCTTATCTCGGCTAATTACCCATTAAATAAACACATGCACACAAACATACACACACACTCACACACTCCTATTACTGGATAATTAGCAACCGGCCCCATTATGAATATGCATTTCCCACTGCTTAATACACACAAATATGAATATATCCATTTTAATTTCCTCAATTGACTTATCATACTTTTCATAATACTGAGTCAAAGGTTGTCATGGGTTACTTCACTAGAATCCCTGGATGAGGGTTGGCAAAGCCGACTGCTTATTATTGAATGAGTCGTGTTTTTACATAATGTGAAGCATGGACAGCTTCAGTCAGTTTAGTATTCATACTTGTGATGCAGTATTCCGTGCATGTTTGATACTTCATTAGCAACAATTGATGCCGGTGGACTGCAGGCGACCTCTGGAGTATGTCCAGCAGCTGCAGATATAAGGTGTAATTCAGTACTCCCTGGGGCTCTACCAAGAGAATATTGATAGTTCTGGGTTGAAGCTGCCTATTTCCATATATTCAGTTCATCTTAGAAAAGTATCATCGCTATTAGTAAAGTATACATTTTTTTTGCTTTATGCATTTCTATAGGACGGAACAGTCTGTCCGTGTTTCTCTTTGTTAGCACAGCTGCGCTGAATGTTTTGTTGTGCTCACTCTGCCCGTCCTCTCTGGCCTGTTGTGCAGAGGATGCTCGGAGCGGTGTGTGTCACATCAGGTGCGTCAGGATGCCCATTGGCTACCGGCTGCCAACCGGAGCCATCCCGGCCAATCAGCTTTCGGCTAGTTGACCTTTTCGCTGGCGCCCTGACCCTGATGGGAGGTGAAGTGTGTGGCTGGTAGCAGTCAGTACTGGCACAGCAGGATGAGGAGGAGGAAGACGAGGAGGAGGAGAGAGAGAAAAAGGACCAGGCTGGAGGGCGAGAGGTTTTCTTGGCCAGTCACTCCTGTTCCCGTCCTTCTTTCTTCTTTCAACTTCGGCTGGAGTCATGACAGCCTCTCTTGGCTGGTTTACGCTGTTTTCACATGCAAAGACTCCTTCTCTCTTGTCACAGACTCGGATGCAGAAGAGTGTAACCGCATGAGAAACTCCCAGTGTTGTCAGTTGATTTGAGTGTGTTTTACGTGACTTGTGTGGGTTGTTTGAGATGGTGACTAGCCCCATTTCCCACTGGCCTCTTCTGTCATCTCAGAGGTGCTTAGCAACAATCTGTCCTCCCGAACGAGAAAACAAAAATCAGAGGATGCTCGAAAATGCTCTGAAATGCAGTAATGAATATTTTAGACATAAAGGACCACTCTCCCAGCCTCCATTTGCCTGGCTCAGTCCTCCAAACAGCCCTTTTAAAGTCAAGTGATGGGGGTTAAGTTAATTATGCACATTAGGGCCAGCCTCCCTCCCTTGCTCGCTTAGTCGCTGTGTACGTGTGTGTGTGTGCACGGGCATGTGGCAGTGGCTTGGGATGCCGAAACTCTGCCTTTAATTAAACACAGATGCATGGAAGGAGACACTGTCTGTCACACACACTTTTAACAGCAGCTGCACACATTCAGGGATGCGTGGGCTCATAAACAAATTCATACAACTCTCACGCGCACACAAACACACACACACAATTTCAAGAGAAGAAAGAGTGTAACAGACTGTATTTATGTTTGTATCAGTTTGAGAGGAAACAACCTCTTTTCTATCTCCGCTCTGCAAATGGATAAATAACTTAATATAAATGAAGCCTGAAAATGATTGGCTGTAAAAGTGCAGATATGATGAGTGCGTGTTTTCAGAGGATTTTGAAATTAATTGTGTTTTTCCAAGTTATTTATCCATTTGTGTCCCAGTATGTTACCTCTCACTTGTATACTGTTTATGTGCCCACTCCTTTGGTCACTATCGCACTTCATCCAACCTCCGTTTCCGTTGTCAATTATCCTGGAGCCTGTAACGCTTCTTACGGTCGACAGTATTTGATCTTCCCTGTTTTGGCAGTTTATTGATGTAATCAATTTGCAGGAAGCAGCAGACGACCAGACTTTGATATAAAACATATCAGATGGAGACCAAACGTATCTGCTGTGAGTTCTGAGAATCAGTTTATAATAAATACTTTAACAGTTTTGCTCATCGTCTCAAATTCACACAGAAAAAAAGAGAATAATTAAACTACTAATGTTCATGATGCAGCAGCACGGTTGTAAATATCTTGCAAAAAGAGGGAGAACAATAATAATAGACAAATAATGATATACCAAGTGCAAATAATTATTAGTCTGATTTCAAGTAATAACATCCTTTTCTTTAATGGTTGCCAAACATGTAAAGTCCAACTCTAAGAACGGTGAATTCAGCTTTTAATCACGAGCACTTGTTTTATATGTAATAGAGCCCAATTAATGCCGTGCGACTAGCAGTTATACGATGTGTGTTGGAGGCATTCGCGATCCTTGAAAAGCTTAAATGCAGAATGTTTTCTCTTCCCCTCTTTGTCTCTCGGCCTCTTCTGTGCCGCAGCAGTGGCCTCATTTTTCATTAGAGGATTGCCCCATTATTTCACTTCTTGTGATAAAATGACAAAAGATTACTCACGAGAAATACTAAATACAGAGGCGGGCCGATGGGATCTCCCCTCATATGTAATGTTGCTGCGCTAAGTCTGAAGGCTTCATATTTCCTATTTCTCTCTCTATTATATATATATTTATATATATATATACTGTACGTGGCAACGGTGTAGATACTAGGATTGCGCGTACATGTGTAATTGTGTGCATGTGTGTATGTTCCAATCTGATCAGACACCACCCGCTGGTCAGCAGGCCTTACTTCTTTTTTTTTTTTTTTTTTTTTATAAAAGAAACCTTAATTTAGTAGAAGAAATTCAGAAAATGTAGTTGTGCCACTTACAGAAGTGTCAGAGAGTTGGAGAAGAACAACTTATTTCACACCGAGAAGGAAGAGGAGGCTAAACAAAGCAAACACGGGTCAGCGATGGCTAACGGGGAATTAGAAAATAAAAAGAAACATAGAAATAAATAAATATAACCACGCCATATCTTTATCTAAGATGATTCATATTTTATTTCGAAACAGTGCCTCCATTGGTCATATTTTTCCACGGTGGATAATAGAAAATGTAAAGATACGGGCGGTGAAATATGAGCCGGTTTGGGGAGGTAAGAATGAGAAAAGATTAGCTTGAGATTAGAATAAGAGAGATGAAGGAGAGAGGAAGAGGGGGGGGGGCAAAGAGTCTCGCAGTGTGTTTGTGTGTGTGAGTTGTTTTCCGGAGCGCCGGTTGGTGTGTCTGTCAGGATGTGCGCTAGAAAAGAAGGATGATCGTACACATTCCCAACCTGTTTTGTTCTCCACCTCCCTCGGAGCCAGACCAACCTACCCGGCTCCACTCACACCTGCCCACACACAGCTCTCTTTGTTACTGACGTATCAAACCACATACGTCCCTTCAATTTACACACGCTTCCTGTTTTGTCAAACTATTCCTAATCGTCTTTGCAGTCTACAAATTTCCATGTCTTTGCAAAGCAAAAAAAAACATACGTTTGTTTTTGATACACGGGCACCATTGTTTTTGCATATTCATTTTCCTGCTTGTATCAGATTACAGAGCTCAAGTCGGGTTCCTGCTGTTGATTATTCAGCGAGGTTGTTTTTCTTGACTTTCCTGCTGAAATTCTCCACTAGTTCAGAAGCTGGCAGAACGTTCCCCGAGTCGGCCCGTGTCTGTACTTTAACAACATACCCTCCAAGAAAAAGTTGCTTTGGCTGCTCCCCTTTTAAAACTGCGAGTCATTAAGGCCGTCTCATCGTCAGGGAAACCAGGCGTTTGCATGACCAGGCAGCGCGACAGAGGGAGACCCGGGTCAGTGGAAAGTTCCAGATCAAACGCTCCCAGTTACCCCCAGACTCCGTCTCTGGTTAGCACCAGACAGAACCAGTGGCCCTGGGAATTTGTTACCAGGCTTAAACCAACACTGCCAGCATGCCCCCCCACACACAGACACACAGTTTTAGAATAGCCTTTTTTTTCTCTTTGTGCTGCTTCCGTTTCTTTTCCCTCTTTACATTTTCTCCTCCGTCTCCTATTTAGTTTTCCACTTGATTATTTTACAATTAGAAGACCTACAGAAGTGATACAGTTACGGGTTTCAGGTGATCTGCAGTGCAACACTAACAAACGTCCCCCAGGAGAAAACCATGAGGTGCCCCGCTCTCCCTTTTACAAACAATATTATTTTGAAATAAAATCCTACAAGCTTTCTAATGACACAGTACTTATCTTACTTTCTTTTCCTTTCTCACACCCGTTGTTTGAGGGCATTATATCTTCAGGTTGTCCTTCGACTCCTTCCACGTCTGTATGTTATGTATATATGTTATTATTGTTACAGGGATGTCTCGGGGAAGCCATGAGAGTATTTCTTCAAATTTGGCACCAGGTCCACTTTGAGTGAAGGATGCACTGATTAGAATTTACGAGTCAAAAGGTCAAAGTCACTGTGACCTCACAGAACTTGTTTTTCGGCTTGAAATCAATAATTCAGATTCTCATGAAGCGATGCAATTTATAACCAAAAAAGTCAATTTCACAGTGGCATCATAATGTTCTGCAGAAGACTTTTCTGGCAACTGTTCAGCAACAGAAGTCAGAAAGAGAACAAGTACTTTTAGTAACTTTTAATAAAATTATTTCACTACATATATTCTGGACTCTGGACAGACATGGATGTCAACTGCAATGTGACTGGTTGGTTGAGGTAAAAAAAACTCAATTCCAGTTTGTTTCCTCACAATATGAACCAAGATATTGTATCTTTTGCATCTTGAAATTCAGCCCTGGAACAGCATAGATATGCCTGGAGCCATGTTTCTAAAATGTTAGTTCTTTCCTTCTTTTATTCCTCTGAACATGATTGTCAGGTAGATTCTCAATGACACATGAAGGGTGTCTGTTTAGATTGTGGCATGTTTTCAAGAATGTGAACGAGCTTGTAGTTTCACTCTGTGAATGTACATCTGTATGTGTTGCATTCAAGGACATAGGAGGATGGATAAACGATGACCTTGTCGTCAAGTATCATTATACTGCTTTCAATCTCCGGCATCAATAGAATTTATTTGTACTTCCTGACTGTTGTTTATTATCTTCTCCTGACCAGGGCTAGCTGCCCTCATTGTGTTGCAACCTGTCGTAACATACAGAACGTATTTGTGACCTCAGTTTCCGTGAACACACTCCAACTGACGAGTTAAAGAAAATCCAATAAGAGCGTGCCGACAGAGTTCCAGCCGACCTCCGCCGTCCTCGTTACACGTAAAAGTTTTTGTTTTCAATCGTCAAGAGTACGAAGTGTTTTTCACCGTGCCTCCTCCGATGCATCTGCTTTGCTTTAGAGGAGAGCTGAGCGATTCACAGCGACGGACGTGGTCAGCTCATCACGCAGAGCTAATTTACTTAAAGTTTTACTTCGTTTGCGTTACATCACATCTGTCATGGGATTATTGTTGATGTTGCTATAGCATGATGTTGTTCTGTTTTGGCGACGAAGGAAGCCAAAGACGAGGAGAAGGCACGGCGAGTGATTCCTCCTGACAGACGGGGAGTGTTGTTGCTGGACACGGCTGGCGAAGACAGACTGCTGTGTTGAGTTACCGTTCCTTGAACTGGAAATGGAGGACACATTTTCTCCTTTTTGAATAGCGAAATCAGCATTTTTTTTCCATGGCAATTGTGGAGGTATAAACTCCACAGAGCGACCTTTGTTACTGACTCACATTCCATTTGCCAAAATTAAATTATATAATAATTATGTAAGCAATACAGCTATGGAATGAGTTTTTACTATGTTTAATAGTCATCCTTTATCTATAATCCCCTAGATTTGCTCTATTTGATGCAGTTTTAATATGAATATTTGGTTTATAAACCTGAGATTTCTCCCTCTCAGACAGGGAGTGGTCCAGCTCCTGTGTTCTCATAAGACCAAACAAAATGAGGCCTGGAAGTAACACCTGTCTCTCTAGTTATCACACCGCCCTTACAGCTGAGCCGAACGTTATTCAAAGACATCGGCCCTTCTCTGCTTTGCGAGGTAAACTGTTGCTTTCTACAAGACTCCTTGCAGATGTTTTCCAATTGTTTGTCTAGTTAGCACATGTCAGTCGAGGCTCAAAACACCCTTCTGTCTAATTAGAGACAGGAGCCATTGTCATCTGTTTCGTAATGAGGAACAGTGAAGGCTTTCCATTCCTCTCTAGTGCTATTTGATATTCCGCTGTGTCTACAAATGAACAAGGGACATGTATCCATATTTTAAGGCAGCGCTGTAAATATGGTCGCTTGCTTTCTTGCACACATACTGTCAATTACCCAGAGGCAGTAGCCTTGCAGATACAGCGGAGCGCCGCGCTGCCGGCTGACTGGGTGACTGGCTGGGTGGATGACTAGGTGGCTGACTGGCCTGTCTCTTGGAAACCTGTAAAATATGATTTACATTGAGAGCATGTTGTAGCAAACCTTAGCCCATGGTATGCATATTCCCCCATTGTTTGTGACAGGTGTACCTGCAATGGGCGGGGGGGAGAGCGCCAAGTAGGCATCCAACTTTGCATATCAGTGGCTGAGCTCAGGGTCAGGAGCACATCTGGTTGACTTGGAGGTTTGTGTGCGGTGTGTCGTTGCTGTGTTTCAGATTCCATAACTTACACACAGACACACACACACACATTCCCATGCTCACTTGTTGCTGTGCTGCCGGAGACTGTGTGCATAAAGCAGCAGCCCCGGCAAACAAACAGCAAACCCAGCACACCGGTGCACTCCTACACAAACAAACAAACACACCTGCTGCTCCTGGCAAGTCGCTCTGACAATCAGCTGAAGCCGGGAAGGCGAACAAAACAAACAGTTTAATTTACATGACAGTAGCCTGCTTTACATTAGCATGCCGGGGCAATGATAGAGTGAAGCTGTGCTCGCAACAGCAGTTAATGAAAAGTGATGGTCCTATTTGCAGTATACTGTAAGTACAGGGATGGAAGCCGAGCAGTCACAACTAATAGCGCGCTCTACGCCGCAGCTCTCACAGGCAGTCTTTCTCTTGTGCTACTGTGGTTTAACACAATATACTCTCCGCCCCCTTTCTAACGTATTCTAGAATATATTCAAGCAATTTTGTTTTGGTGAAGAAAGAGTTCAGGAAGAAAAGAGGTATTATTTTCGTCTTTTTTTTCCATCTCCCCCGTCAATCTCTCCAGCTTTAGACTGAACATGAAATGTTGATGCAGTTTGGTCAGAATAATTTGCAAATTTAACAAGCAATTAATTCATCAATAAATAAGTAAACTGATGATTTGGTCTGGTGTTCTTGTATTAAGACATCTCTATATGTTAACTTAGTTTCTACACGAACATGCAGGCCGTGTGTGCTGAAGTGTGTATGCATGTGTGTTTTTTCGTGGGATGTACAAATGTTGTTGTGTGCATGTCATGTGCTTGTCGAAAATGCTATTTATGTGTGTGTGGGTGTGTGTATGTGTGCGTACGTGCTTGCGTGTGTGTGCGTGGGTGCGTGCGTGTACTGGCTCCAGTGGTCTGCTCCTCATGTAAAGAGATCACATCTTTCCACAACAGATCAATACGGAATATTTGTAGAATCCCTGCCTCTGTCGCGGATTCATCCAAACCGTGCGTGCATGCACGCGTACGAGTTTGCGTGTGTGTGTTTGTGTGTGTGTGCCAGTGCGAAGATTACTCAGACTGACAACCTCACTTGTGTCCTTGCGGTTACATTTTTATTTCGCTGCCTTTATTGAAGATATTGGCATATTAACAACCCAGAAAAGACACTGTTCTAAAGAGACATTGCCACTAATGATTCCTGGCGCCAGGTGTGATTAGGTCCTCTGAACGTTTACACAATAGACACATTTTAAAGGTGGCGCCTTGAGTGGAAGCCACCAGTCATTAAGGGCTGAGTAAACAGCGTGTTCCCGACTTATGAAAATACAGCTTCACGTTTCCTCCCCATGAATGTCATATCTGCAGAGAATTGGCAACAGACGACAACCCGTTCTGGGTGGATGTGAAATGTTTATCTAAGAATGTATAGTATGTCTGCAGGTCTGTTTAAAGGCCCGAGTGCGTCAGGGTATGGAATGAGAATGAAAGCCCTGATTGACTGTTTGACAGCTACACAAAGTTTTGCTTGAGACCTAGGTAAGTATTTAGGCTCTCCTTTAGAGGATCATTAACAGATTATTGGCAGGCAGAATATGCATTACCGAAATGAAAACCACCAAGTTTAAAACCATGAATTATGGAGCGCTGCAGCTCAGCTTGCAACAAATTGTTGAAGTAGTGATTCTTAAGTTTGTTCGGCCTGAGGGGGGGCGGCAGTGTTGGTCTGTCGGTCCACTCAGCTGAGACTCATGAGCTATCGGATGACTTTCTGTGAAATATGGTTTCATGGTCCCTGCAGGAGGACGTTTTATAAATATGGTAATATATCAGTGTTTCATCTGGCTCTATCAACAGCCCGTTTTCTTTGTCCATAATTCTTATTAATGACCATAAACCTGCAAACAGGAATGACACTCCTGTCAGCCTGGGATGTACTAATAAAAGGAAATAGGAACATGCAAAGCGAAGTTAGTGATTATTAAAAATAAGCATGTAAACATTAACATGGTGGGCAGTTCAGATAACCACTGAGGTAAGTGCAGCCTCATAGATCTTTGGAGTACCTATAGACTATTAGTCTTGCTTGATGTTTTCCTTCCTTTTGCTGCTACTCTGTGTGCATATTGCTCGCTGTTGTGCAGATAAATGTACACATTGATGTCCTGAGATTCACCACTGAGGAAGTCTCTTGACTTAAATGTATTTCCTGCAATTAATTATTTCCAGTCCTTGTTAGTCTCATAATACCGGGACAACCTTATGAATGAATTCAACTGAAGGTAGAATGATGCTTCCTCGCACACTGTATGTGACACAGAAGGCAGAAGTAAAATGTAGGGGGAAGTATGAGTCCACAGTGAAATGTCGGGTATGAGTCCACATATATGCACAACATGTCTGGACCAGCACTCAATGTAATGCTGCTCAACGTAGCTGATCATATACATGAACGTGTGTATGCAAATCTGTAGTCATGCAAGTAATGATCTGACCTTATTCTATGCTGAGGACTTGTATTATGAGAAATAGGCCTGTTTCCATCCTGTTTTTGTTATTTAATGGCAGATTTCACAGCCGAGTTGAGCAGCTCTGCTCTGAATTGTTCTGCCGGCTGTACTGTGTTGACTCAAATCGTGCCTCGGAACGATGTGCAGCGTCTCCGTCAGGGCTGTGCCACATGTAGCGTATTGTTGTGTACGTGTACTTTATCTCCAGCCAATTTTTTTTTTCTACGTTCAACCTGTTTAATCTTTACTCGTGAGAGTATTCAGACCTGTTGGTGGAGTTTGCAAACACCTTTTATGTCTCGCAGAGGTCGAACACACAGTTCAAGGTTAGTCACCGATCCAGCTCCGTGCAGCGCACAGATAATTGTCAATAAAATTGATCTTTATTTTCTTTACTGTTCTCATATTTTCCATCCCTCCCCTCCCCTAGACACATTCCTTCACTCCCTCACTCCACCCTCCTTTGCCTCTGTCCTTCTCTTTTCATCTTTAGCCCGATAAGTCTGCCTCGACTGCCAAGAGCACCGAGTATCACTGCTTGTTTTTCCCCCCCTCTTACGCTCCTCTCGCAGTGCACTGAAGCTATGTCGCAATTTCTCAGGGAGTTTTGATGCCTGAATGTCTCCTGTCTGGGTCCATCTCGTCTGAGCTGCAGAGCCGGCCCTATGCGATCTGAACTGCGCTGCCTCGCTGCAGGTCAGCCTTCACGGCCGATTAGTGTCGGAGCGCCACTTTGGTCACAAGTTGTCGGGAGCGCTTATCGTGAAGATCAACAGCGATCAGTCTCGCCGCTGCACTCTCTCTCCCTGAGTCCTCTACATTTCCTCCCTCTTCCTCTCTCCTTTCTGTTTTCTGCCCTCTTCCCTCCAGGCATTAGTGTCCCCCTCCACCCTCTGTTTTTCTCCTCAAAACATATTTCCATCCATATCTTATCACTGTCAGCCTGCCTTTCTCCCACCTACCCCCACACTCTGTCTCTTCGCCGGATCTAAGCAGTCTAAAAAGTGCCCATTGTTTACAACACCACCCTTCTCTAAAGAAGTTCAACAAAGATGTGAAATCATACAAAGGAAGTGGAGAACAAACTCTTTGTCAGGAGAATCTGAGTAACCTGAACTTGTGGGTGTCATCATATGTTGTGTTTAAGATGTTGCAGAAGGAGGTTAGAGGAGGAAGAAACTTCACATTATAAACCGTGCAGCTCATATCGTGGACGTTATAGGTTTTATGGGATAATATCTCAGTTAGGAATCAAATAACGTAACCAACCACACCCTGTATCTTTCCGGCACAAGCACATCTTTATGATTTCAGTAGTTCATATTTTTTGTGTTTGTGTGTTTGTGTGTGTGTTGTCCAGTTCACGAGACACGGATTCAGTTTGTATTTATTTGCTCTATTCCTCCCCCCCCCCCCCCCCTCCCCCCCCCCC
>CAAKHC010014147.1:48150-59809 GCA_901007825.1 Macroramphosus scolopax | reverse complement strand
TGAGTGAAGTGCTTCATTTTAGATACAGAACCAATCCACTAAAGTACATTTAGTTACCATGACAACCTCAAGTTTCACAGTTTATTAATCAGCACCAATAAATATCTGTTGAAATGTGCATTGCCATGTTACATACATGACCGTCAGGCATGTAACATGACGGTCATGTATGACGTACATGATCTCGAGCCGTCACAGTAACTGTCAGTGTCTCACACAAGAAACAGAAGAACATTGTTTGTGTTCTGAAGCTCAGTGTTTTCCAGCGTGTTGTAATTTCCTGTCCAGTCAGCGCAGCCGAGCGGCGCCCAGGTTCAGCCAAGAAACCGTCTGAGAGATAATGGAGAGAGAGTGATCCGATCTGAGTTCTCATTCGTTCAGAGGGTGTTTGAGCAGGTCACTGCCGCCGGCTCTCCTGTCTGTGCTGTCAGACATGTTGGTCTGTTGTTCCGCGCGCCGCAGACAACAGCACTCATTATGAATAACCTTGGAAGGAGGAAACAGTGTGTGGGTGTATGAGTCTGCTCACTTCTTCTGCCTCTTCTGTGCCACGACAGCAAACGTCCTCATTGATTTGAATAAATTCCGATCTTAACTGTTACCCTCATATTCGCCCTCTCTGCCCACATCCTCTCAACCTGGAAGTCTCCGGAAGAAGGAAGGAGAAATCCAGAGGTTAAAGTTACTAGTTCGTCTTAACTCTTCAGAAGGTGAACCTGTGAACCAAAGTCCAGGAGATGTCAAGATATTTCAACAAGAAGTTAAAACTCATGGCGGCGCTGGGATCAGCTATATCTCCGGGAAACACAACATCTGAACTACGTTTACAGCCGATCCATCAGCTAGATGTTGATGTTGATCACGGTGGGTCTGAGACGTGAATGAGATGTTTGTGGCTGCTCATATTCCCACCGCAGCATTTGATGGAGGAGGCGGTGCAAGCCCTGCAATCTGACACTGAAGCCCCTAATGTACAGATGATGAGGGGATTTTCCATTTTGTTCTTAAGCCCCTGAAAGCTCCTGGCAGAGCTCGAAATCTCTCCGTCTCTCAATTCACTTGACTTCAGTGAAGCTCTGCTGACATTTGCATCCTTAAACATCCGCTTAGACATCAACTGCATGAAGTGAAAAGATGATGCAAGAACACTTTATCATACTCTACCATTCTCAACTTGTTGTAAAGATTTGTTCAGTGCACTTAAGGATTTAGTTGTTTCCATGGTTGCCCACAATGTGTTTCTGTAACTGTAAATTCATTTTTCAACAATGAGGTCAGTTCCAGCTCTTTGGAACGCAGCCAATCGGCCTCATGCCTGCAGAAGACAGGTCACCACATTGGTGGAGGACTGCTGACGATGGTTTGAACAACCAGAGGATCTCTGCTCAGACAGAGAAGCTGGCTTACTTGTCCGTCAACACCACAGATGCATCAACTCGACTGCTGTCCATCACACGATCCGACTTCAGGTGACTAACGCACGTATTCGATGGCCTATTCCACGTTAGAGAAGCGCCCTCGTCACTAATGATTGACCTTTTCATGCAGATGGCATCGTGTTGGTGACGTGAATGTTGTCTACAGAGGCTGCTGCTGGAGGTCTGCTCTGGGGGGTCAAAGGTCACGGACATCGTACAGAGCTTCAGTTTGATACCTGTCTCGCTGATTGTTGATGGTCTTCTGCTTGACTTCTATAAAGTGTCTGGATTTTATTCCATGTTGATTTCATAAACCTGAAATAAAAAGAAATGAATGAAAAACAATGATTCAAGTGGAGTCGTGTTTTAGGGATCTCTGTGTAACGCCGCCCTCTGGTGTATGAAACATGTGACTGCAACCAATCAGTCATGTGACTCCTCCTGACTCATCAGGTTGTGTTTTGCTGCTTGAAGCCGTCAGGTATGAGAAGAATGTGACTGATACAGACTTTTGCTGAAGGCAACTCACCTCAGCTATCATCACTAATCCTAATCTTTTAGTCCTGAGTGCTTAGACAAACCATTAATCTCAGGTTGACTGCTCGTCTTTCATGCTATTCCACAGATTATAATCGTCTCCTTTGAGTTTGAGGTGAAGACAATCCAGATAATGGATCGCCCTTCTTATCGTTTGTTTACATAAAGGGACAAGGAACACGTGTGATGGACAGCTCTGCTGAAGGACCACACAGGAACAAAGAAAGTTTAGATTGATCTATTTAAATGTTGATATGTGTTGAGTGTATTTCCTCCGCTCTCCAGACTGCGAGGCAATACGTGTCCATCCAGGCTAAAGTCACATCCTGTATATTCTAATGAGTCTTCGCATTAGAATAAATTACAATATACAACCTTAGAAGTCGGTAGAACTGCTGTCCTGTTAGTGGGGCTGCTCCACCTGCTGCCTGGTCAACAGATGGTGGTGTGTATTTACTGGTAACACTACATGTTGAAGTACCTGTCGGACGTGTGTATTTACTGGTGCAAGCCGGCTGAGTTGCCCTCTCTCCCAGAACAAACACTCTATATTGTCTGGTAATGCTTCACTCCACCGGCTCTGTGTATTTACTGGTAACAATCCACTCTGACCTGCTCGCCGTCTACAAGACGACTCAAATGTAAAGAGCCTCCAGTTTCTTTTCGTAATGATATTTTTACATTCTCTGAACCAAATAGAACAGTGAACCTCTTTAGATCTGTTTGTCCTTTTCATTAAAAGCAGCTCAACCCACTCAAACCTGGCAGGTGACCAGTGTTATTACTCCCTTAGCAGCAGGAACCAGATAAAACCAGCCTTCACATTCAGCCTCTGTTGGGAGTTCCACCATTAAATCCAAAAGACAAAAATGTTTATTCATTTTGTTATCAACTGAAACATTGTCCAGTGAGTGTCAGAGGACACAAGGACAATTGAAACTCTCAGAGCGTAACAGCATCATTAAATGGTTTCATAGGAACCAAAGCTTCAATGTATTTGAATATTTTAACGGTTCAACTGCTTTGGAACCTGTGAAGCTTGTTTACCTTCATTTTGTGAACAATAACTTGTCTTATAATAGTATTGTGGTATGTTGTTAATGTTAGTGAGGTCACATGTTTCTTCAGGAGAGATGTAAAGTATTATATTATGTATAGTATTATATAATAGTATGAAAAGCTGGAAGTCCTACACCTGCGTGGAAGGTGGACCAGAGTTTGATCTGTGTGATTGCCTCCCTCCCTCCCTTTGTCCTAAGCTTATTGTAATGTTTCAGCGTCACGCAGAGTTCTTGTACACAACTCATCTGTAAACATACAGTAGATCATCTCCCAGGCAACCAGGTTAATTAATAACCAAACCAGCAGCATTGGTTGTTAAACAATATATTAAAATACAGATCAAGTTCCAATTTATCAAAACAGATTGTATCCTTACATCTAATATGGACAAATTTGGTTTAGACTTTTCCATGAGGATGGCTTATTTTTGAACAGTTACAAGGTAACAGTCCACCAACCAGTCAGCAGCTGAACCTTGAGTGCGTTGTTTTGTGTACGTTAGTGGTTTGGTTTCATGTATCACATCATGATATCAGACAGTGATACTTACATCATGTCAACTTTGACTCTTATCATGAAATGTTTTTTGTTGATACATGTTTGAGGACGTCCTCCAACCCAAAGACCACACGAGTAGTTTCTCTTGCACTCGAGGCAACCATTGGCCACGCCGGTTCTTGTGAAATTGTCTTATAATCTCATAATAATTCATTATTATGCAGTTATGTTCACCTCATTTGGGCCTCAACGGAACTGAAGAACACCAGGGATTTCTTTAACCTTTATAATAGTTATTGGCCGTTGATTTATGTCTGTAATGCTACGTTGCAGTAACAGGAACTGATATCTGTATACAGTACTGCAGTATACAAAAACAATCAAAGCTTTGCAGTTTAATACTTTTATTACAATGATTACAATGCACTATCATATGAGACTTCTAAACAATCACCACTTATTGTGCATATAATGTACACCATCAGAAATACCTGAGTGAACTACAATGTTAAATACATCTCTCTTTATACTAGACATAGGATGGATCATGCTGGTGTCTACTCTAATGACTCCCAAGGTTCTATGTGGATTTACTGAAAACAACGTGTGTGCTGAAATCAACAATAAACTTGCCAATGCATCTTATTACATAAATATATTTTATGTTTGATATAACGGTTCCAGTTCCGTCATGTCAAGACTCATAGATTTCCTCATTAAATGTATATAAATAATAATTAACCACAATAATTTAAGTCAGTTTCTTCATATCAATAAACATTGTAAAGTCCAAAAACTCGTATCTGTATGGCCTCTTATTGCAGTACATTTTTAATTCCAAAGAATGCTGTGACAACTGCTGTGACTAAAAGGAAACTTGCTTTGTCGATGTCTGCAGAGGATGAAGCAGTTGCCTGGATGACTGATGCAAAAGTTGTTGTTCTGGCTGGAACTTTTGTTGCTCCAGGGGCTGCTGTGAGGGCTGTTGTGGTTGCTCCAGGGACTGCTGGGGTTGTTGTGGGGGCTGCTGGGGCTGCTGTGGTTGCTGTTGTAGTTGCTTCGGTTGTTGTTGAAGCTGCTGTGGTCTCTCCCAGGGCAGTTGTGGTTGCTCCAGGGGCTGCTGTGGTTGCTCCTGGGGTTGCTGTGGTTGCTGTTTTAGCTGATGTGGCTGTTGTTGAAGCTGCTGTGGTCTCTCCCAGGGCAGTTGTGGTTGCTCCAGGGGCAGTTGTGGTTGCTCCGGGTGCTGTTGTCGGGGCTCCTGGGGCTGTTGTCTTTGCTCCAGGGGCTGCTGTGGTTGCTGTTGTAATTGCTTCGGTTGTTGTTGAAGCTGCTGTGGTTGTTCCGGATGCTGCTGTGGGGGCTGTTGTGGTTGCTCCAGGAGCTGCTGGGGTTGCTGTTTTAGTTGCTGTTGTTGTTGTTGAAGCTACTGTGGCTGCTCCAGTGGCTGCTGTGGTTGCTGTGGGTGCTCCTGGGGCTGTTATGGTTGCTGTGAGGGCTGTTGGGGCTGCTGTGGTTGCTCCTGGGGCTACTGTGGTTGCTGTGGTTGCTCCTGGGGCTGTTGTGGTTGCTGTGGTTGCTCCTGGGGCTGTTATGGTTGCTGTGAGGGCTGTTGGGGCTGCTGTGGTTGCTCCTGGGGCTACTGTGGTTGCTCCTGGTGCTGTTATGGTTGCCGTGGTTGCTCCTGGGGCTGCTGTGGTTGCTGTTGAAGCTTCTGTGGTAGTTGTTGAAGCTGCTGTGGTCTCTCCCAGGGCAGTTGTGGTTGCTCCGGGGGCAGTTGTGGTTGCTCCGGTGGCAGTTGTGGTTGATCCAGGTGCTGCTGTGTGGGCTGCTGTGGTTCCTGCTGGGGCTGCTATGGTTGCTGTTGTTGTTGTTGTTGAAGCTGCTTTGGTTGTTCCTGCGGCTGCTGTGGGGGCTCCTGGCACTGTTTTGGTTGCTGTTTTAGCTGCTGTGGCTGTTGTTGAAGCTGCTGTGGTTGCTCCTGGGGCTGCTGTGGTTGGTCCGGTGGCAGTTGTGGGGGCAGTTGTGGTTGGTCCGGTGGCAGTTGTGGTTGATCCAGGTGCTGGTGTGGGGGCTGCTGTGGTTGCTCCTGGGGCCGCTGTGGTTGCTCCGGGGGCAGTTGTGGGGACACTTGTGGTTGGTCCAGGTGCTGGTGTGGGGGCTGCTGTGGTTGCTGGTGGGGCTGCTGTGGCTGCTCCAGGAGCAGTTGTAGTTGCTGGTGAGGTTACTGTAGTTGCTCCGAGGGTAGCTGTGGTTGCTGTCGTAGCTGCTGTGGTTGCTGGTGGGGCTGCTGTGGTTGCTGTTTTAGTAACTGTTGTTGAAGCTACTGTGGATGCTCCTGGGGCTGTTGTGGTTGCTGTTTTAGCTGCTGTGGTCTCTCCCAGGGCAGTTGTGGTTGCTCTGGGGGCCATTATGGTTGCTGGTGAGGTTGTTGTGGCTGCTCCAGGAGCAGTTGTGGTGCTAGTTGTCTGGTGAGGTTGTTGTGGCTGCTCCAGGAGCAGTTGTAGTTGCTGGTGAGGTTGTTGTGGCTGCTCCAGGAGCAGTTGTGGTTGCTCCAGGAGCAGTTGTAGTTGCTGGTGAGGTTGTTGTGGCTGCTCCAGGAGCAGTTGTAGTTGCTGGTGAGGTTGTTGTGGCTGCTCCAGGAGCAGTTGTGGTTGCTCCAGGAGCAGTTGTGGTTGCTCCAGGAGCAGTTGTGGTTGCTGGTGAGGTTGTTGTGGCTGCTCCAGGAGCAGTTGTGGTTGCTCCAGGAGCAGTTGTAGTTGCTGGTGAGGTTGTTGTGGCTGCTCCAGGAGCAGTTGTGGTTGCTCCAGGAGCAGTTGTAGTTGCTGGTGAGGTGGTTGTGGCTGCTCCAGGAGCAGTTGTGGTTGCTGGTGAGGTTGTTGTGGCTGCTCCAGGAGCAGTTGTGGTTGCTCCAGGAGCAGTTGTAGTTGCTGGTGAGGTGGTTGTGGCTGCTCCAGGAGGGGTTGTGGTTGCTGGTAAGGTTGCTGTGGCTGCTCCGAGGGTAGCTGTGGTTGCTGTCGTAGCTACTGTGGTTTTTGTTGGGGCAGCTGCAGTTGTCATTAGAGCAATGAGATTCATATGTCAGTGAAACATTTTGTGTTTTGGTTCAACATCTCAAATTATGCATAATAAGTTGTTAATGATTTAAACTTACCAACAAGGAAAAGTAAGATTACGGAGATCTTCATCATCATTGTAGAAGATTTCTGTGCTGTTGTAAAGAAAAAGTAATTTGTCAGGTGAAGTCTAATTGACACTGATGTTCACAGGAATGATCAGTGACCAGTGAATTATCTGAAATACCAAAATAAAGTCCCTTTTTAAGGTTGTGGTAGTTTTCAGAAACGGTTTATTAAACTTAGAAACATTTCTTATCCCACTAATTTAAACATCATAAGTTAAGATTATTATATCATCTATTGCAGGTATAAAACCAAACATGTTGCCACAGATATAAACACATATTACAAGTCATCTGAAGTATCAACACTTCTACTTAAAAGAAAGCCTGTACTTATTAAAAAGAGTTTAAAGAATCTAAACTCCACAGCAACAGTGATAGTGAAGAACAACCGTAATTCAACAGAACACTACAGAACATTGTAGTTGTTGACAGTAAAGACTACGTAGAAATGATTTGAATATTCAGCTCATAAATACTCACAGTTGCGATGCTCTGTGATTCCACCTGCTCTGGATCATCTGCTGTTTGCTCAATGTCGTCCTCCACTGAGGAGACAGCAGCTTTTATGTCCACACAAAGACGGTCAGGTGACCTCAGGCCCTGAACAAACACAATATGATCTGCTTGACTAATGTTAATCTCATATGGGGAAGGTGTGGCCCGACCTTATTCAAGCTACTTTTATTTTCTTGATATGACATGTTGAGGCAGTTTGGAAGAATGTGAAATAAAAACACCGTCACCGTCCGCCATGGAACATCCACTTCATGAACGGACATGACATGTCTTTGTGCTCACACCAACCCAAACCTTTCTGGTGAATGAGTGATTGTACGACTACATTACAACATTTTCTCATCCCTCGACGTCAGGACACGACATTCCTCTCATGTTGTGCAGACGCAGGCGGACCTCTTTGGTTTCCGTGTCAGTCGCAGTGGACGTCAATATATCGACGTCAATATATAACGAGTATCGGTCGAGGTGGTGAACGGGTACGTAAACCTGAGCAGACCTCATTAAACATCATTATTGTTGGGACTCACATCTGATACTGACTAGCACGCTGTTATCTGCAGGTCCATCGAATCCTTATGATGATAGTGATGGCTGATAAGGGCCATTTAATGGTCTGATAACATGACAGACAAACTCTGTAGAGGCTTCGTGTGGGATTAATCTGGTGTGATGCATCTGATCTGAGGATCGAGGGCCAGAAGGTTAAAGGTGATTGGAAATGAAACTAGTCACAGTCAGAGGTAAGTTTGTTCCATCATCTCCTCGGTCGGACAGCATGCGTCCAGATGCTGGATATGAAGACAGGAACTTTTATTTAGCTTTAATTTCCTACGAGTGGAGCCAGATTAATGGTTCTTCTTAAGCAATGCAAAGAATCTGCAACCACAGGAAGTCATGGACATCAATATGGATCCAGACAGTCGTGTGAGGAGTCAACAACCAGAGTAGCTCATCTTTTCCTGTTGCCATCACACAAACAGCATTTCCAATTATTTATTGAATCAAGTCTTAAATATTCATCTCCATCAGCCCGATTGTGTTTTCACAGGAAGATGAAGCTTCAGATTAAAGGATTTCTCTTCACGCTGGATTTATTAGCTCAGGAAACCTTCTCCTGGTGAGTTCATGTTCTCAGTCACTTAGTTTAAAGTCTTCAACACAGCAAGAAGTTCAGTTTGTGAAGTTAATGTCCCCGTTAGTCAAACAGGAGGTTGTTACGGTTATACAGCAGCAACCGGTTCACGTCCATCATCCAACACGGACAGACGTGTTGATGCCCCAAACGTCCACCTGTAAGACTTTAAGCTGGTGATTGTTTGTGCAGCGTTGGTGAGTCAGTTCTTCAGCATGACAAGGCAGGACGTCTGTGCCCTAACGGGCGGAGGCTGAGAACGCAACATGCTGCTACAGTCCCTCAGTCGTCATCCAGTATTGACTGTATATGTAGAGTTTCATCTTCTACTATCGACTAGTAGAACACATCCCAACCTCACATCAGCCTGTTCTCCATCAGGAGGTCCAGACGCCACCTTCAACACACCATAAGACTCCTGAACAACCAGCCAGCATACATATATGAGTGTAACATCTTGACTGTGGGTGTGTGTTGGAGATGACAGGTAAGACTGAGGGAAACCAGGTGGTGCAGTGTCACGGCCAACAAACACAAAACAAACATCAACATCCCGGATGAAGATATTCATTTTAGCCAACAGTTTTTGATGAAATGTTTTCTTAAGATCCTTCCTGCATGTCTCAACCGTCTCAGAGCTTCAACTGCTCCGTCATCTCCTGTAGGACAAAGATTTAAAGGTGCATTCAGTGACACCTAGTGGCGACCGCAGGAACTCCTCCTCCATCCAGAATTGTTTCACGATCTTTTTACTTAACAGTATTGCAGCATCGTCAACTAAATTTTAAAAATTACAAATAAATGAAATAGCCGACTTGCAGAAATGAGCCACATAACTTTATTTCTTGTGTTTGTAGTAAACAGTTGAGGAAACTCCAGGCCGGGCCGATGTCTCGTTTTCACACCCGTTGAGATGTTAAAATCAACTGTGTTGACCCTCCGACTGATGGGGAAATTACAGAACCCTTATTGATATTACTCACCATTTGCTTTACTCTCTTTTATCATGTACTTGTGCTTGCATGGTTGAGACGGTTTGAAGAGGAACCTTTATAGAAAGGCACATTGTGCACACTCAGCATCTCATATTAAATGATGACCCACTCCCCCAGGACAGGAGACGCTGTCTTCACACACCACTTCAAAATACAAATCCAGTCCTCTCTGATTTCCCCCTCCAGGGGGCGCTACAGATGGGCAAGAGTCTCTTACCAAGTGCAACTGTGATGTTTCTTAGTGTATTTATTATATTTCAAATGTTAAAGATGCTCATCATATTGTTTTTAACACCTTTATTTAATTATTGTGATCTCCAGCTGGAAAATGTAAAATATATGAAATCAAACTATTTATAGTGGCAGTGAATTATTATCAATCTTTCTAAAAATGAAACCATGAATATATTTAATTAGGGTGAGGGAGAGTCCTGCTGGGTGAGGGAGAGTCCCGCAGTCCCACAGCTCGGCAGAACCACATGACATCAGACATGTTGGCAGGAGGTGTATGTGTACGTGTGGATCACCATGCTGTACTTTACATTCCTAATATCACAGCTGCAGATGGTTCAGTTAACAAGGACCTACAAGGACTTACGTCCTTTGCAGTGGAACTTACAGAGAACGCAGGAATAGATCTTTACTTTATCGGTGGTTTTGATACGATGTTTGGCAAATTGAAAGAAAGAATCTAAACTGCTCTGACATCTCTGTTGTTGGTGTACTGATTGTTTTAAGTTGTTGTATCATTCCAGGAGCTCGAGGTCTCACCGACAAGTTGATAGAAAGTTAAAGACATTAAAACACAAATGATGCTTTATGAAACTTTTCCCTCATCAAACTCAGCTGGACATGAGGACCTCATCATCCACATCCTGGAAGGAAGACACAGGACCAGTTGCTGTCTGCAGGTTACCATCCACACAAAGAAGAATACACAGAAACATTTGTTACAGACGATAAAACTGGACCTCAGAGAACTGCTCTGTGATCAGTTGTTTACAGGCTCCTTCTCAATGCAGCTGCTCCGTCTTGTAAGAATAAAGCTCTGATTGAGACCAACACTTTGCCCAGGAATGTTTCTAACAGCAGGCTGTTTCAGCCTCTTTGAGATGTTGCCTAAGATAAGAACTAATGAGTCTTTAGTCTGTCAAGATTTAATTAGTTCAGTCAGTCATCCCAAGCAGGTGATGAAGATGTCACCTGTTAGAATCATTTACTGGCATTACAATAAACAACAGAGGGTGGACATACCGTTCTAAGTCAGGGGGAGATCACATTATCACAGTTGCACCCGATTGCCAACATTCTTACTGCATGTTAAGTCTGGAAGAAGAACATCTTCACCCACAGAAACCAATCTCTCCTCCTCCGTCTTTAATCTGCTGTGAGAACAGAATGAACCTGTGAAACTAGTCAGGCAGCACTAGATGACACGACACCACTGCACGCTGCATCAACATGTGAAACCCGTTGACATCAAATAAGTAAAATGTAGTAAATTTGACAGCTAGGAAAGTAGAAAAAGGCAGATATAGAAAACCAAACCAAATACACACTTTACGTTCAGTTATAGATCAGTGATTCCCAAAGTGAAGGTGCAGCAGGTCTTCTACATCCTTCACCTGCTGTGGGGTCGTGGGGGGAGCTGGAGGCGATCCCAGCTGACACACTGGGTGAGAGGCGGGGTCACTCCTGACTGGTCACCAGTCCATCACAAGGCTGACACACACATACACAAATTCACAACTGTGGACAATTAATGTCTCCAATCCTCACTGCATGGTTTTAATATGGGAGGAAACCAGAGTACCCGGAGGAAATCCCGAGGAGAAAGGCCTTTTGCAGTAAATAAAAGGTTTTAAATGATCACATGATCACACTCATGTTGATACTGGGATGAATGTTTCTATGTACGATGCATATGATGTATTTGTTATAGAGTGTTTACGAGCTGGGATTGATAATTCACTAGTTGCCCCTTCTGAGATCTGTTGCATCACAAACTGTCACATTCATGTTAATCTTATTATAAATCGTCACTGTGTTGGCCCTCAATCACAATAGAAACTATGAGGGAAGTACTTACCTTAATGTGATGGTTCTTCACCATCTCCGGCCCCTGGATCAGATGTGAAGCTTTAGGAAGTTTATTAATACTTTATGATTTCAGCATTTGGAATTTGGATTAAAAAAAAAGAATCATATATGATTACACTAACGATACGGGGGAAGGTGCATGAAAGCAGACGAATGATCAATATGTCGGTGCTGCAAGGCTCAACAGCTGAAAGAAACGAAGTGCAGGAGGTGAATG
>CAAKHC010014147.1:27198-41815 GCA_901007825.1 Macroramphosus scolopax | reverse complement strand
GACGTTTGTGTTTTCCCTGTTTGTTTATTCCCTGTAAATTTAAGTTAATAAATTGTATCCTTCTTTGAGACCCTGGGTTTGTGGAAACTTTACAATATGTTGCTACCTTATGGCCTCTAGACATCTATAAGTTCGTAACATATTTAATGGGATGCACTGACCCCACAAGATCAACCTACCAAGCTGAAACCAGCTGTTGAGCTGAAGGCTGAAGACTTTAAACACTTCAGTTATTCTCTTTCATTGATAATTCTTTGCTTTCTTGACACAATATGGTAAACAAATAACAATAACAAGGTAAACAAAGAAAAAAAACTTTTAAATTTGTCCATCTCTTGTTTATGTTTAGGTTCATTTATGCACTTTTAATAAGATAACAGATTTTTGATATTTGCAAACAAATGTATGATCACAAAAGCATAACTTTAATATGTTCATTATTGATTAATTAATAAATGATTGATTAATGCATTTCTTGTGAGGTTCTGTTTCATTGGACCCTGAAGAACATCTGAGCTTCAGAAAGTCCCTTTGATGCTCTCAGATGTTTTGAGACAAACACAAAGTGATGTGAAGGGTTAAAACCAGGGTGTGAACTGGAGGGGAGCAGGGGGAGCTCCCCTAGTGGTGACATGAGCTCCCCTAGTGGTGACATGAGCTCCCCTGGGAACATGGTTAGTGAAATTTGGGGGAGCTCTCTAAAATACTGATATGATGACCAAATAAATTCCATTTTGGGCAGATCCCTGAGATCCCTGCTGCGCCCTTTGAGTTGAAAGTAAGTAAACAGTCCGCCTCCGCCAGGAGTTCCACTTGTTTGACTTCCTTTTGACAGACGGTCACTTGGAGCGCAGACACCTCCACCAGACCTCGTGGGAATCAATCCGGCTCTTGTCATGTAAGTTTGGTGAAAAACTGAACCGACATGTTGGAGGCAATAAGGCATCTTTCTTAAAAACATTAAAAAAAAAACTAAACAAGAAGACTTATAATAACCTAAATGTTGCTGTTGGTTCCTGGATCATCACTGACTTGTTGAAGTTTAGTGAAAGTAAGAAAAGTCTAAAGAAGATGATTCTTCTGTGATTATATATAATCCATATATATTGATAGATATCTAACATCCACTGTTGATGACCGACCGCCTCTGTGTCGTTGTGTCGGCGTGTAGGAGTGTCCATTTAAATCCTTAATTGAAATGTGTCAGCTTCCTTTGAGGTTTGGAGCTGGATGGAGACTTGATTAACAAATACCGAACATTCATTCAGTCCGTGACAGAAGGTACCGGACACTCCCTGAAACCTTCAAGTCACTGGAGCTGCATCGTGTGAACATTAGGAAGGACACTTACACCTTTTAATAATCCAAGCAAATGTTTCAGCAAGAAGGAAACAGAAACACAAAGTGTGACTGAAATAAAAAAGCATAATTACATTTGACAGCAAACCAAGAGGGGCTATTTGATCTTTTGTATTCAGCTCTGTAAACTGTGTTTGTTTTTTTTAATATCTTGTTCTGACGTGGTTGATCAGTTGCGCCTGTTTCCTCTTGTGGTCACATTTGATTAACTTCCTGCTGGTTTCTTAACTTCACTTGTGCCCGGTGCGTGACCTCTCCTCCTCCTCATCTTCCCACTGGTCAGGAACGATGTACATTATTTCACAGTAAAAGTCTGTTATTCTGATTATTAAAAGCTTTTATTCTGAAGCAGCTGAATCAGGAAATGTTTCATCTGTAACTTAACATGACTTCACTGTGTCTGAAACAGGAAATGAAGCAGATATCTGAGAGTACAAACAAGTACAGGATGTAATGGAACCTGCACTGACCAGATCCATGGAGACAAGTACACAGGCCTCTGGATAGGCCTCTCCAGTATGTACAGTGTAACCTCACCACCACACACACATTCCTGTTCTGATTAGAGAATAACACACCAGGGTGTGTCCACCTCAGGTAACACAGTTAACAGACTTAATATCCCTTCGCCACAAGACCTGCTGTTCCTGATCTGAGGTTCTCTGACAGGCAGATTTCATGAATGATGTCATCAAAAACTTATATGCAACAACTTACATACAAAACTTATGTGCAATAATCTATGTGCAATTCCACAAACGTACTTACTTATTCATTTGTTTTTCTTATTACTTCATTTGTTTACTTATTACTTTTTGGTAAATGCTCTTTAATGTGTGCACTGTCTCTTTGCTACTGTGATACGTAAATTTCTCCGTCGTGAGACGAATAAAGGATTTCTGATTCTGATTCTGATTAAGTAAACTTGACGTGATGAAATTAATTAAAAAATGCCTGGAAGGAAATAACAGGGCAGCAGCTTAAATCCTTGTGTAAACGATAAGCATTCCAATATCTGTTCAGTTATCGATGACACGTTCATATCGGTGCTGCCGCTCACCACACCGGCAACAAGAGTCACGATCTCAAACATACCACCGTTTATTAATGATGTTGATCAGAGAACTGTCCAGATATGGTAAAGTG
Organism: Macroramphosus scolopax; assembly: GCA_901007825.1. Classification (NCBI taxonomy): domain Eukaryota; kingdom Metazoa; phylum Chordata; class Actinopteri; order Syngnathiformes; family Centriscidae; genus Macroramphosus; species Macroramphosus scolopax. The sequence goes on along the minus strand of CAAKHC010014147.1, from coordinate 39,310 downwards.
GTTTCACCCGTCAGGAAACTGTCGTCTGGCTGCAAGTCGCCGCGGTTGTTTCACACAGACGACAGGTGTTTATGATCCTGAATAACTAAATTTGGTGTTTAAACTGATGGTTGATGATTTTGATTACGTGATTTTTGTTAATTCTGGGACGTTGAAGTGTTTGGCGGTGGCATCAGACACTACAGGTGGAGATGCTGAAGGTGCAGTGGTGAGCAGTGATGAAGAGGTGATGGATGAAGAAACTATCTGTAAGGTTCCTGTACTGAAGAGGAAGCAGACAGCTAACACAAGGGGCTTTCAAGCCAAAAAAGGAGCGATGACCAGGGGGAAAGGTAGGCAGCAGGAGGAACAAGATGTACTCCCTTTGTTTATTGCTCTGGTGAAAGCTAGAGTCCAGGTGGATTTCAGATTCTTTTCCCTGATGATGAACTTAGATGAGTTTATCTCAAAGTGGTGTTTCAATGCAGCCATTTGTTCAGTCATTGACGGGGAGTTGGTTTTCAATTCAGTATTTGCACAAGTTATTTAAACCTCATTTGGAGTCTGTGATTTCTCTGTTGGACTAGGTGTGATAAATGTGTCCTGATTGTTTATTTTTGTATTTGTAAATAAAGTTTTTTCTAAAAAATCAAAAAAAATCTCACTATCTGTCTGTCGCTCTCTCTCTTTATCTCTCTCTCTCTCTTTGTCTGTCTATCATCTATCATCTCTTGACCACTAGGGGCGATGTCACCGGAAAGGGAGTGCTGCAACTGCCGGGGAAAAGGCGTGTTGTTCCGGGGAGGAGAAGAAGAAGCGCGGCTAACGTTAGCTGGCTAACCGTCGGTTTTGTAAATGTTCCGCTGTTGATGTGTTGAATCGTTTCTGCTCCGAAAGTCAAACTTCCTCTCAGCCGATATGTCGATGGTGAACTGATCCGACAGGAAGCAGCGGAAGTGATTGATTTATTCGCCTGTTTGTGGGGCGTTGATGTGTTTGTGTCGGGGGGTCGAGCAGTCAGCTGGCCGTCAGTGAACGTCCGGTGAGTTCGACCCTTTTCCTCCGTTCTAGTTAGATGTTTTCATCTTTCTGTTGAAGAAAAAAAGTCGAAAAAAAGAACGAGTAAAACTTAACCATTTTTTTGTTGCTTCAAATGACTCTTCCGTTATAAACTTTATTTCAACGTATCTGTGCATCATGAACGCAGATCCGTAGTGTCTTCATTGTGTATCTGACGTTTTTAAACCTTGTTGTTTACTAAAGTTTCAAACCTCAGCTAGATATGTGACCGCTCATGTATGACGTCACCAGTCCCTGGCCTCAGGTGTAGTTAGCATCGCGATGATTAATAGAAATAAATGAAATCAAACAATGGAACTGTCATGAACTCCTCTACATGTCGGCGTGAAGCTGCTGCAGGTTCCTTTAACAGACACCTTGTTCTCTGTTTGTGTCTGCTGAGAGAAGTCAGCTGTTGTTTCTTTCTGTCCAGTAAAGATTGTCAGAAACATCCGTCATGGCGGCGCCAGTGAACATCCAGACTCCCAGTAAGACCTGGGAACTGAGCCTGTACGAGCTGCACAGGAGCCCTCAGGTAGGGGGAGGGGGGGTCCTAACACTAATCTGAACATAAAATGATTGTTCATAATATTTAATGATCCTTCTGTAAACAATATTAATATGTAAGGTTTTTATAGCAGGACGCTTTTGTTTAATCTAAGAACAAAGGTATAAATATTTTTGTCTTTCATGTATGAAACGAGACATGAACATGGACACCAGTGGTCAACTGGTCTGACCGGTTCTGTGTGTCAGTGAAGTGATGGAGCAGTGCTCACAGGTGTGATGTTAGAAGTGTGTTTGTGCAGGAGGCCATCATGGACGGGACGGAGGTGGCTGTGTCTCCTCGCTCTCTTCACAGCGAGCTGATGTGTCCCATCTGTCTGGACATGCTGAAGAACACGATGACCACCAAAGAGTGTCTCCACCGCTTCTGCTCCGACTGCATCGTCACTGCGCTGCGATCTGGGTGATTATTATCCCTTACAGGAATTTTACTGGAGACTAGATAATATCGATATTTGAGTTATTAGACAACGTCCCCACCACATCGTCCTCCTGTGTTCACCTTCCTGTGTCCCACTTCCTGTCAACCCTCAGGAACAAAGAGTGTCCGACCTGCAGGAAGAAGCTGGTTTCTCGGCGTTCGCTGCGCCGCGACTCCAACTTCGACGCTCTGATCTCCAAGATCTACCCAAGTCGTGACGAGTACGAGGCCCACCAGCGCTGCGTCCTGGAGCGTCTCAACCGGCTGCACAACAAGGAGGCACTGAGCTCCAGCATCGAGGAGGGACTCCGACAGCAGGCCCGCTACAGGTCCGAGAGGTGGGGGAGGAACAGGGGAGGCGACTGGGGATCGACAACATTATATATGAACTTGCACTCGAGGGAAAGATGGTTCTCAAAGTGCCGATGGGCAACATACAGTTTTTCCTGGCCGCCCATCCATTGCACATCTTTCTTGGCCCGATGCAGATTAAATATATAATTCTTATATCTAAATAAACCTTCCTGTAAGTGACATCACTTCCTGATCCTCCTGTGTTTAATCAATGTCTTCCACTCCAGGAACCACCGTGTGAAGAAACCTACCCAGGAGAGCGACAACACCACATTCAGCGGTGGGGAGGACAACGGTGACGCCCGCTCACACCTGTCCCACGACTCTGCCCCTTCACATGTCCCCCACCCACCTGGTCAGACGCCCTCTGAGGCGGGCCCGAGCCGCAAGAGGCCAAGAGCGTCAGATGACGGGTCTGGGCCTGAGGCGGACAGCGGGAGCCCCACTCCTCCGCTAAGGCGCCACAAAGAGGGCCCAAGCTCGGAGATCGAGCTGGTGTTCAGGCCACACCCACAGCTGGTCCATGGCCAGGACTACAACCAGACCAGGTGAACCTGAACCAGAGGTTGGACCAGGTGTTAATCATGAAATATACCCACTTGTGTGAACTTAGGGTCGGGTCAGTCGGCGTGTCGCTCGCCTCGATGTCGAACTCGTTAGCTGTTCTTTGCTTGTTCATTAAGAAAAGAACCGAATACTTAATTTGGTTACTTTATGTCTTTGCAGGTATGTGAAGACGACAGCCAACGCCACCGTGGACCACCTGTCCAAATACCTCGCCCTGCGCATCGCCCTGGAGGAGTGCCGGACCAATGGTGAGGCTGAGGAGGGGGGAGCAGAAGGGGGAGGGGACACTGGAGGGGCGACAGGAAGTGGAGAGGGCTCAAGTCTGAGGGACGTCAGCGAGAAGCAGTACACCATCTACATCATGACGAGGGGGGGGCAGATCTCTGTGAGTGTTCGAACAGGTCTTCTTGTGATCAATCCATCGATCAGTTACGTGATTAATATTATTGAATTCATACGTTCACCTGCTGGTCCGGAGTTCTCATTGCAGTTTTAATTTGTGTAACTCCTCCCCTCAGACGCTGAACGGCTCGCTGACTCTGGAGTTGGTGAACGAGAAATACTGGAAGGTCAGGAAGCCTCTGGAGCTTTACTACGCTCCCACCAAGGACCCGCAGCAGCCACAGAAGGAGGGATGAGGAGGAAGAGGGGGAGGAGAGGGCTGCTTCTTCCCCCGTTTAACCCGAGATGTGTTTCCTTTGTCCCCGCTGGCTTCGAGCTCCTGACACCTGATCAGGATTTATGAAGAACACTGAACTGATTGTGAGGAGAGAGAAAGTGGCGGAGTGTAAATCTTTGCATTCGTGCGTTAATGGCGACCGCTTTGACGCTTCCATGGCAAAAACCTCCGGGACAAACAGCCGCTGTGACCAACGGATGTGAAGGAAGCAGATTATCATCATCAGTTTAACTTCTCACTTTATAAACATTTAACTGCCATTAGAAAGATCTGAGTGACACCTGCTGCTGCGGCCAGGCAGCAGTCAATAGATCGGTCGGAACCGATTATCGTTTCAGACTGCAGAAGCTGATCAATGCCAAAAAAAGTAAAGATGTCAATCTGCAAATATTCTCAACTTCAATTGATATTAGTTGATATTCCCAGATCCATGTGGAACTTTTACGCGTTTAATCCCAACTGAATAATAAATGTTCCATTTGTTTTCCTAAACTCAAAAACAAACGTCCGACTGCTACATTTCAAGTGTAGTGATTAAGATAAACGGTGAGATTAAAATGTGAAAGACAAAGTTATTTGAAAGGTTTAAAGTTTTCCTAAAGTCAAATTGCAAAACAGGTTTGTGATTTTCTCTCGAAGCAAATCAAAGTTTTAACTTCAGTCATTTTATTTTCATTTCCTGGCAGGAAGTTCGTAGTTATTTATGTTTCTAAATTCAAAACAAATGTTTGACAGACTTGGTAAAGTAGATTAATAAACTGTTTTACAGCCAGATTACGAAGAAAAGCAGAATAACCCATTTTAAACCCGTTTGGATCGACAACAAAACTGACTATTAAAAGAAATGTGAATCATTGTTACAGAAGCTCTGGGTGTTGTCATCACTTCCACCTGGATGATTATAGATTAGGATTGACACTTGCTAGGTAACGATGACAAAGCTTGGTCAGGCTTCAAGTTGGAATGAATCTCATTGGTTTCTAACGATTAAAGACAAACCTGCAGATTTAATCTTGTCACTTTACGACTTCCTGCCTCCATCTGATTTCCCACCTTCCCACTTTCAGTTTGTAAATTACTTCTGTTGGATGTCTCACTGTCAGCGACGCAGCTCAATAAACTGAAGAACAATGTTTGGATTATTCACTGAAACAATCTGCAGGCGGCCCATCAGACTGCCCGGTATCACTGATGTCTTCACCCGTTTGAATACTGAGACCGGTTCGTAGTAACGTCAGAGTCTCTGATGTTCACAGCGAGCTGGAAGATGCCTCCTCTGAGGAACATTGATTTAAATAAGTGAACTTGTGTATAAGACTGAAATGGACACCAGAGGAGATGTTGTGAACTGTTTTATTGCAACAAAAAGATGCAGGGAGTTTACTTCTTCTTGGACACACCGACGGTGCGACCGCGGCGGCCGGTGGTCTTGGTGTGCTGACCACGCACACGCAGACTGAAAGAGAAAAACACTATTAGATTCAACTTTGACACAAGTGTTTCATGAGGTAACTCACTCAGCCTGGATACAATCACACATCCAGTTTGTTACTTAACTCACATTAATAAATTAACATTAATTCTTCTGTATACAGCCGGTCACACCGGGCTTCAACTCCTTCATTTCACATCTGATTATCGACTCTGAAGTTATCTGACAGCGGTGTCACACGGCCCTTTGTGTACATATTAAACATTTCAGCTGTAACCTTTAACAATCTCAGTGCGAGGCAACTCCTGCACTGAGGATGTCAAACTCTTCTCTCTTTAGTTTCAGACAACGACTCAGGGTCCTGGAGGCTGCAGCGACATCACGTAGCTTTTTGTTCCACGAGAAACATTCCTGTCTTTTCACAGAGGACAATGCAGAGATGTGACGGCGTGAACTCTTACCCCCAGAAGTGCCTGAGACCACGGTGAGCCCGGATCTTCTTTAACCTCTCCAGATCTTCTCTCAGTTTGTTGTCCAGACCGTTGGCGAGGACCTGAAGAGTCAAACCAACAGTCGCGTGAGTCATCAAGAGATTAACATCACGATTCAGACATGCCGGCATTTCAACAGACCATTTGGTATAACGCTGTTTCCACGAAGCAGAATTACCGTCAACATTTACTGGACGACCTCAACATGCTTGTGCAACAGGTCAACACGCTTCCCCCGTGATGAACGAGTGTAGAAGAGTAAGAGCGACAGCTGGACATGGACGAGCTGAATAAATCACAGTGGTGTGTCCACAGTGAAATATCCACTCTGTCTCCAGAGAAAATTATGTTCTTTGTGATGTTCCAAAGAACATCGCAGTTTCTCTGGAGACTGATGTGCAGATGTCATGAGACAAATTTTGAGTGAGGAGATGGTACACGAGTTATTGATCAGACGGCGTTCCCTCAGACAGTCAAGTTCCAAGATAAACAGGTTCATAATACCATTTGTAAATTTACATGAGTTAATAACGTTAAAAGCTGCACGCGAGTGTTCACAGGAACATTTCAACATTACACAATCAGTGCAAACGGGCATCACAGATCCTGCATCGGGGCAGAGCAACGAACACCGTCAGGGTGCAGAAACAACCTCAAATGCGTCAATGACGCTTGCTCACCTGGCTGTATTTGCCGTCCTTCACGTCCTTCTGCCTGTTGAGGAACCAGTCTGGGATTTTGTACTGGCGAGGATTCTGCATGATGGTCACCACCCGCTCAACCTGTCGGCACATAGAAGTGTTAGCTCGCCAGCACCTGAGGCACGGACCTCCTTCTTTTTTTTTTTTTTACATTAATGCAGTTTACAGATAAAAAGCTTCTATCAGTAAGTTAAGAGGTTAATCTCTGTCCGATATGCTGGAAAACCGCCGCTCACCTCATCATCCGTCAGCTCTCCGGCCCTCTTATTCAGGTCAATGTCGGCCTTCCTCAGGACGACATGGGCGTAACGTCTGCCAACACCCTGAAACGGGACAAACACATACATCAGTGTCACACACCAACATGCAGGGAGAGAAAGATGACTGAAGATGAACTGACCTTGATGGCAGTGATGGCGAAGGCGATCTTCCTTCTTCCATCGATGTTCGTGTTCAGGACACGAAGAATGTGCTGGAACTTCTCAGGGATGACCAAAGACTGAAAAACAAGAAGGTCAGTTACCATGGAGCCACTGTCTGTGGGGACCGATCTTCTCTGGACAGAAAGCTACAGCCAAAACGGAGGTTTCAGTGGACATCAGGAACTCACAAATTCAAAGACTTTTCATTACGAGATTAGAGATAAACATAGTGAAGCTAGTTAGCATCGTTAGCATAACCAGAGGAGTTATGGCTTTTTACTTTACGACCCCAGAGAGACTAAGACCAGGGGACTCTGCAAACATCAAAGCTCTCAGAATATGTTCAAAACATTTAAACGTCGCTTCCAAACACGACTGATGCACCGGCTAAAGCTAGCTTCGAATGCTAGCCGGTAGCGGTTGTGGAAATTTAACAGGTTTACTAGAAATTCCGGTAACGTGAAACCCATGGTGTTTGTACGGTTCCGCGTTGAACCAAAAACAGATGAACAAACAACCAACCGTCCGGACAAAATAAGAAAACAACTGAATATTCGCGCTTCATCAGCCCGTTCAGCTCAGTGAGTCGGTAAACTGATTGAAAACGTGTAGTTATTTCACCTGTTAACCAAAATGTTAACGTAATTCTGGGCACACACGCTGCGTGAACTTTGTTATGCATCTAAAAGTAAGATTGGAGTGATATTTACGCCAGATGAATGCGGATTTTAATACTATTCTAGGTGTAAAGAAAGGACACTCACCATCTTGGAAGCAGGTTCCGTGCGAAGAGGAAGTTGGACAAATCTCGCGAGGGTTTGAACGTGCAAACAGCGGAAGTCACTCCGTCTCTTCATATATGTCCGACAAGAAATGAAAGAACTGGTTCAGACGGCAAGGACTTAATTATCGTTGCAGCAATAACGCAAACATTTTTATTAAGTCTCATCTTTTAATACTCGATTGAATATTTTAATTGTTCATGGTAACAAAAACGCATTTTTCTGTGTAACCCGACCGGCGATGACGAGAACTTGACATTTGTAGTTTTTAATGACATTAGCTTCGGTCGGTGAAATGGCGGAAGGAGCTGTAGTCGCTGCGGGTGCTGCCACAGATGTAAACACAGCTGGAAACCCGACAGAAGTCGCCCTGACGTATTTGCAAGACGAGGTGACTCTTACTGACATGTCATTGGGGTTGTACAATGTTTAACGACCACCGTTAGCTGTTCGTACATTCTTCCCTTCTGGTAGCCAGTTAGCATTCACTGTGTTTGTAGCTTAGCAGCTAACTGAATGACTAACAATATGAACTATAACCGATGAGTTCATCCTTAAAGAGCACATTCCAGCTGTTTTTAGCATTTGTTGCTGTTAGCATCCTGTCAAGAGTGTAACGTCAACAACTTTGAAACAACCTACAATCAACAATTACCTAATAGATCTATCAAGTGTTCATTGGAGTCAGCTGTTGAGAATTGTTCTGTTTTCACTGTCATTTTGACTGGTTATGTTTTGTTATTGATCTGTTTCATTTCTTTTGAAGATGTGTTGGGAATTTATTTTAGGTTCTGATTAAAAAAATCAATGGATGAATCAATCATTAAAATAACTGAAAAATTAAAGTCCAATCCATTAGTTTATACTTTAATGGCAGTGGGTATTGTTTTGTTTTCATCCAGATGGCTGATGGTGAGGCGGCCCTGCTCAACCTGGGAGAACTGGACCTGACCACAGATGAGTTTGTCCTGGATGAAGTGGATGGTGAGAAATCATTCAACCTTTTCAATTCATAACCAAACTTCCTGACCCTTTACCCCTGGCCTCTCAGAGTCTGAGTCTCTGTGGGACATTTGATTTGTCCCGTCTCTCCGTCTCCTGCAGTTCACATCCAGGCCAACCTGGAGGATGACCTGGTGAAGGAGGCGCTCAGAACGGTGAGAAGATCACAGCACAAGAGTTTGACATGACATTTGTCTGTAAAAGCAGAGTTGAAGTGCTCAAAGGTGTAGAAATGTACTTTCACCAACACCAACAGCTTTGTTTGCAGATGAACTCTGTAATCATGAACACTTCAGTCTCTGTGTTATTAAAGAAACGGAAAGTCCGTTGAAAAAGGCAGAATTATTTCACGACGTCGGCCTGTTTGTTTGGTGTCGAGGTAACATCCGCCATCTTGGGTCTCTTCCAGGGCGTTGACCTCCGTCAGTACTCCAAACAGGTGGAGGCGGAGCTGCAGCGGATCGAACAGGCCTCCATCAAAGACTGTATCCTCTCTGCTGGTTCACTTGGGGTCTCTCTGTGTAACTGTGATGTCACACAGGTAGATTTTTATTTCATGTGTTTGTGGCTGTGGCTGAAACTCGTCCACACGCTGGAGACCTGCTCTATTTTCCTGAGCGGTCGTCTGTCAGACATCAAAGAGAGTCAGAACATTGCTCTTCTCCACAACCAGATCACCGCCTGTGACTCCATACTGGAGGTGAGATGACACGCTGATCCTATAATGCACTGCAGGATGAGGTCAGACAGTAAGAGATGAGACGAGTGGGTGTGGACATCGTTCCACCCAGTGTTTATTTCCTCTGTGATGTCAGACATCAACATAAAACAACATTGTGTTTCCACATTAATCAACGATTAACACAACCACCATGGTTCTCTCTCCTCCATGTCAACAGCCCCCATTGTTCTGTTGAGATGAGACAGACGTTTATTTATCCCAGATGACTTTCTGAAATAAAGACACCATGTCCGTCCGTCTGTCTTCCCCCTGTCTGCAGCGTATGGAGGGCATGCTGAGCAGCTTCCAGAGCGACCTGTCTTCCATCAGCAGCGAGATCCAGACGCTGCAGCAGCAATCGGTCAGCATGAACGTGCGTCTGAAGAACCGGCAGGCCGTACGCAGCCACCTCAGCCAGTTGGTGGACGAGCTGGTGGTGCCAGGCGCCATGATCTCGTAAGTGGAATGTTATGACAGCCTAGAGGCGGCGAGGGCACTGGGACTGTCTTCAAACCTGACGTCCTATACTGTGACTGAGAACATTGAAACGTGCCGTGTCATTGCAGCACCATCCTGGACAGTCCTGTGACAGAGCAGGACTTCCTGGAGCAGCTGCACGAACTCAACAACAAGATAAACTTTGCCAAAGAGCTCAGCTTTAGAGAGACACTGGCGTGCTCCGACATCCAGGACATCGTGGATCGCCTCAAGCTCAAGGTCAGATTAGAAGCAAGTAGTTGTGTGACTGCAGTGATTGTCTGCAGAACGCAGGTGACCCACAGTCAACACTGTGCCTGACGCAGCTCTGATACGTCACACCGGACGAAGGCCAAAGTCGTCAGATCGCCGCCATGATCGGCACAAACAGATATCTTCTCCAATAGTCACGAGAATCTTCTCTGATTTATTTTTTTCTTCTTCTTCAGGCCGTATCAAAGATCCGAGAGTTCATCCTCCAGAAGACCTACTCCTTCAGGAAGCCTATGACAAACTACCAGATCCCCCAGAACACTCTGCTGAAATACAGGTGAGCGCACCTGCTCCTTGATCAACTAATTGATTTATCGATTCATCTGTTTACAGGTGTCAGAAGACTCCCTACAGAGTCATAGACGTGGACAGATCTCCTCCCTCTCTGTTGTCTCTGCTGTAGGTTCTTCTACCAGTTCCTGTTGGCCAACGAGAGGACGGTGGCGAAGGAGATCCGGGACGAGTATGTGGACACGATGAGCAAAATCTACTACAGTTACTTCAAGTCGTACAGCGGGCGGCTGCTCAAAGTGCAGGTGGGAGGACTCATACACTCCGAAGTCAAAGTTAATGAGCTGTTAGATATTTACAGTGTTGATGAAAATATCAGCAAATTATAAACTAACAACAGAACATGTGACTCTGACATGTGATGCCGCAGTACGAGGAGGTCGCAGACAAAGACGACCTGATGGGAGTCGAAGACACGGCCAAGAAAGGTGTGTGTGTGTGTGTGTGTGTGTGTGTGTGTGTGTGTCTGTCTGTCTGTCTGTCTGTGTGACTGCAGAACAATAAGAACACAGATTAAATAGATAATTATTTCTATAAAACACTTGTTGGTGTCAAACAGGTGATTCAGATGTTTACACGTTCTCCACTTGCAGAGCTGCTCGGAAGTTCTTATCCAAAAGAAAACATGATCTGTCTGGATACGTTTTGTTGTTAATCTGTCGAACTGCAAGTGGATCGTTGGATTGTTGAGGTTCCTTGACTCTCTGCAGGTTTCTTCTCCAAACCATCTCTGAAGAGCAGGAACACCATCTTCACTGTGGGCCAGAGGGGGGCTATACTGAGCCCCACCGAACTGGAGGGTCCCATTCTGGTTCCTCACACAGCTCAGAGAGGAGACAGCAGGGTGAGGCGACGTGAACCTTTGTGTTTATAACTTCATCATAGTCAACACCACCAACACTGTTGCTCACAGACGTTCTGACGTAGATTAAACAGCCGTCCAAAAGGTTATTCATTACTTATACCATACCGTGCTGTATAGATGGAAACTGTTCAGTGATGAATAACGGAATGGAACGCCCCCCAGGCGCTCTGTTTGAGTGTGACTCTCCACCTCTCTGCTCCAGTACCCCTATGAGACGCTGTTTCGCAGCCAGCACTACGCCCTGCTGGACAACGGCTGCAGAGAGTTCCTCTTCCTGTCCGACTTCTTCATGGTGGCAGGAAACTCCGCCCTCGACCTCTTCAACAGCATCATGGGGAAAACGCTCAGCATGTTCCTGGTACGAACACAACGGCTCCTCCTCTCGCTGGCTACCTTTTTAAACAGCTGGTTACAGGTGTAAACACACGCAGCAGGCCAGAACTCCGACTTCACTCGGACTCGCGAACAATCTCCCGCAAAGCTCAAGAAGTATTTTTCAGAAAAAACTAATAGACAATTTGAGAGTGTAAAACTTGTGTTCCTTTTAATCTCTCAGTAACCATCAACTTTCTTCAAAAGGTGGATTAACATAGTGGAATCTCCGTCCTCCCGTCCAGCAGCTCCATGCTGATGTCCTGGTCGGGAGATCTGAGTTCTCTAGAAGAAATCTTCCTCGGATCACAGTTGTTTTTATTCTGTTCTCCTCTGTGCAGAAGAGCATGTCCACCTACGTGTCTGACTGCTACGACAGCATCGCCGTCTTCCTGTGCATCCACATCATCCTCCGGTTCAGAGCCATCACCGCCAAGAGGAACATCCCGGCTCTCGACAAGTCAGTCTTCATCATCATTTCACATCCACACCAGTCCGTTTACACAGCTGACTAGTGTCATCGCATTTTGGGTGGGAATCCTTATTGTGTGTGTGTGTGTGTGTGTGTGTGTGTGTGTGTGCGTGTGTGCGTGTGTGCGTGTGTGTGTGTGTGTGTGTGTGTGTGTGCGGTGGGGGGGGGGGGGGGGGGGGTGTGGG
>CAAKHC010014147.1:0-10000 GCA_901007825.1 Macroramphosus scolopax | reverse complement strand
GGATCCACAGGTGTGTATTTAATCCTGCCCTTTTGTCATCATAGCAGTCGGACAGACAAGGGATAGAATATGTACACATGAAGTCTCTATTGAACCGCCGTCGTGGTCCGCGGACTGTCTTAGAACAAAATTAAACAAAAAACAATATTAATTAAGAAAATATGAAGTAGACAATGTGTGATGTTCTCTCCTGTTAAGGTGACAGTTAAAGGTGAAAACCCTCCGACGCCCCCGTACATGTATGGCGACGTGCTCTCGCCGCCGCTGGGATCCATGGAGGTCGTTGTGGCGACATCGACGACTGCCCAGACGCACATTCCAACAGTCACACAGACGCAGATGCAGAGGCCGTTAACTTCACAGATTTCGGCGGTCCAAAGTGGGCTGCAGACGCAGGCGGCAGGTATGATGAACATCTGCAGCGATAATGACTGCACCTGCAAGTATCACATGATGTCTGTTGTTAGACGCGGCCGTCCAGCATGGTTTGAGGCGGAGTGAGGGATTAGAAGACATGAGAAGAGCCGCCAGACAAACGAGCTGTATGGCACCATAGTTAGTTTGCAGGTTCTGTCTCCGGTGGACTCGGTAGCTTGAGATCTGACGGGGCTGAAGACACCCTGCCTTCCTGTTCTTCCTTCGCCGCTCCATCAAACTGACAGTTTGTTCTCCTTCCTTCCTGCACAAGCTTAAAAGCCGAGTTTGCAGAATGCTGCCTCGAGTACGGAAAAAGTCGTCACAGTGAAGACGAGTTTGTCCTGAAGAGAAACTGACAGGAGGAAGAAACTGAAGTTCTCCTCGTCTGATTTCTGTGTTCCAACATTGAATCTCACAGCTAAAAGTCCAATCATGCACAAGAAGCATGTTAAACGTTAGTCTCTTATCTTTGTTTAAGCCTTTGACATGAAAGACAGATTTTCTAATATATAGATTATTGTTGATCAGGTCCTTCATGTACATGAACATCTGCTATCTAAACATTTAAACTCTAGTTTTCTTCCCAGATCTCCTTTAAAGGAGTTCTTCTTCTCTTCTTCACGTTTAAATAATGTTCCTTCCCCCCCCAGTCCTGCCCAGTCTTGCCACCCTGAAGGCGAGCACCATCCTCAGCACCAAACTTCCCATCCAGCCCCGACCCGTGTGTGTCACCACGCTGCCCGTCCCCACGACCCCCGCGCCGGCCAAGACCCTGATACTGCAGGGCCTCCCCTCCATGGACCAGACCAGACCCGGTGAGAGGACGCATTCCATTTAGATTGGTTGCAACTGGCAGAGAGAGTGTGGTCTTTCTCTTTGCTGCTGTAATTATATAAATTTCCCCGTCATGGGACGAATAAAGGTTTTCTCAGTCTAAGTTAAATGAGATATTAACATGTCGGATATAAGTGAGTTAATATTCAGGCGCTAGAACAGCTAATGTTAGCGACAGCTGAGCAGAAACATTAGGGGAACGGCTTGCTCTTCTGTAGCACCCTATCCCCTCCCTGTCCTCCTCTCTGTCCCCTCCCTGTCCTCCCTGTGTCCTCGTTCTCCTCCCTGTATCCTCCGTGTGTCCTCCCTGTGTCCTCCTTCTCCTCCCTGTGTCCTCCTTGTCCTCCCTGTCCCCTCCCTGTCCCCCCGTGCATCCGCAGCATCATTACAGCTGTCTCTCATCTTCTTCCTGCAGTCGTCCTTTCGCCGTCTGTCAGCCTCACTTCAGCTCCGGCCATTGTCAAAATGGAGCCCGTGTCTCCTAGCATCCCTCAGCACTGCTCCAGCCCTCCGGCCCCGCCCACCAGCAAGCCCATTGTCCCAGCGACCAGCACGACCAGCAATGGCTCAAACGACATTGATGTGAGGAGACTGCAACATGAGTGTATTCGATCACAGCAGCAGACAAGTGCATCACAACTTTTGTTTCCATGGAAACGTAACCTTTGATTAGTTTGTGTTTAGAGGAGAATGTTTGTTTATCTGATGACGTGATGTCTGTCCAGCTGTCAGGTGACAAATGTGACAGCTTGTTAATTAAAGTTCATTAATGGAAGAGATTGGGATCATTAAGAACACACTGTCACTGTGATGGATGATATTCGGGGTGTCTGTAACCTCTCGCATAACTTTCATGATGCCTGAACAGATGAAGGTGCTGAAGCGGCAGCAGAGGATGATAAAGAATCGGGAGTCGGCCTGCCAGTCGAGGAAGAAGAAGAAGGAGTACCTCCAGAACCTGGAGGCCCAGCTAAGGGAGGCGCAGCAGGAGAACGAGCGACTCCGCAGGGAGAACCAGGCGCTGAGGGAGCGACTGGCTGGAAAAGAGGTGGGGGGCTGCCGGGGTGGGGTGGGGGGAGTGTGTGTGTGTGTGTGTTGGAGGGCTGATTAAGTTAAAGTCAAACATATTCAGCTCCCCTTGTCTCATTAACGTGTGTGTGTGTGTGTGTGTGTAGGGCAGCGACTCTGCGATGAACAAGCGAGCCGTGTGTGTCATGGCCGTTCTGCTGTTCATGACCTTCAGCTTCGGACCCGTCAGGTGATTCATGCTGTTTGAAGCACCTTGTTTCAGTGGATAAATGATTTCAGTACAAATGCAGCATCTCTGCCAGTCGAACAATAACAGTCTACAAAGGTACATTTCCTTTGAGTCCTGACAGAACAGCTGTGGGACTCTGTGAACATTATTTTGCCTGTAAACCTCACTGGTCTTCATCCCTGCAGCATCACAGACAGGAAGCTGTCGGCAGGCCTGCAAGACGACGTGATGGCGTTTTCGGGACGACGGCTGCTGGAGATCGAACAGCAGCAGCAGGCGGCTCCTCAGCCTCCGAGCAGGGTGGAGGACCAGACTGAGACTGAGGCGGAGGAGGATGGAGACACGGACAGATACACGTCGGACTCCTATCAGTTCAGGTGGGAGGAACAACTGCACAATCTTCTGATTGATGCTCTTCAAATGTTCTTTAACATCCTGATGTGGATCAAACTTGACAAATTAGTGAACAAACAGCAACAACAACACTGGGATCAGCTCAAAGAAGTTATTTTGAGAAGGAGACCTTGTGTGTTCATGGTTTACGTCCTTCTGTGGGCGGGGTCCATATCGTAGAGGCTCCGCCCTCCCCATGAAGGAGAAGCTGCAGTTGCACCTGATTCTAGAGACAATCAACAGAAGCGGTTCACTGTCAGTGTGTCGTATTTATTCATCATGAAGCAGAACATCAAGATATTAATGGTGAGTGCGTGTTTGTGTCACCGCAGGAACCTGAGCGATGTGTTCAGCGACATGAAGGATCTCGTCCTGCAGGACATCGACCGCTACTTCTCCTCGTCAGACTGCCGACAGTTCAACCGCTCCGAGTCTCTCAGGTCTTATAACTCTGTGTGTGTTTGTGTTGGGCCGCGGGAACTAGGAAGTTTGATTCCGGGCGCCTTGAGCAAAGAATTCCTGTTTGTTTTCTCGGTTTGTTGGCTGACTGAGCTGAAACATTTCAGGCTGGCTGACGAGCTAAGAGGTTGGGTTCACCGGCACCAGATCGACCGCAAGAAGTCCGGAGGAAAACCAAAGAACGCCAAGAAGGCCAAGATTGCCCAGGTCCTCAACTTCCTGTTGCCTCTTTTATTTCCTCATCAAAAACAAAGTTGTAAACCTCCCAGCTGTGATTTAGAAACTCATCAGCTTCTCTTCTCACTTTGTGTTGTCTGATGCAGAAAGCTCAGCTGAGGAAGACCAACTTCTCCAGATATCTTCCCATCCAGACGCACCGCTCCATAGAAAGGTGGAGTCAAGTTTACACAGCAACAACCACTTCTGCTGAACGAGCATCATGTGACAAACATTGTGTTCAGTATAAGAGGGGACAATGTTTCTTAAGTGATCAATAAAAATACTCCATCAGGAGATTTAATCGATCATGAGAGACATTGATCTTCCCTGAAAGTCTTAAGAATGATGAGTTCACATTATATTTTCTTTCACTCGGCACCATGAACTCAGCCTCTGTCTCGTGGTTCTTGTCTCTCTGCAGTCAGCTGCAGGTGCTTCCTGGTCCTGAGGTCACATACAGCGACTTCCTGGACGCCATCGACCGGCGAGAGGACACATTCTACGTGGTCTCTTTCAGACGGGTACGACGTCACGAGCAGTGACTCAGCAGCTCAACGCTGAGATTCAACAGTTTGATGTAGTGGGCAGCGTGATTCAGTCTAACTGATGACGCCCCGAGTCTTCTGTCTCAGTTATAAACATCTAAATAAGATCAAATTCAGCAGCTCCAGCAGCTGAAGGTTCTTCTGTTCACAATCTGTCTCCCCTGTTTCTGCCTGTAGGACCACCTGCTGTTACCGGCCATCAGCCACAACAAGACCAGTCGACCCAAAATGTCTCTGGTCATGCCCGCCATGTCTGTTAACGGTGAGTCTGACTGATGTCACACTACTGCTTCCTGCTTGCGAGCAGTCCTGGCGTCAGATCGACGGCCTGTGTGATTATATCTGAAGTCACGTTTGATCACTGTCATCAGAGCCCTGGGAGAGGTTGTGTGTCCACGGCGGACATGCCTAACACCCTCTGCAGCATCTTGATATGTGTGTTCCCGATTATATTTATATGTGTACTTGATGTTATCATGATGGTTGTGTGTTTCCTGTCTCCCCCTCCTCCCTCCTCAGAGAGTCTCTATAACTCCTCTCAGGGTTATGAGATGATGATGCAGGTCGACTGTGAGGTCATGGACACTCGCATTGTCCCCATCAAATCCTCCGCCGTCCCCCCGTCCCTTCGCGACCCGCCTTCGCCTCCCCCCTCAGACAACAACCCCCACCATCACCACGGCAACCACACCTCACTCCGAGGTCGTCACCAGCATCACCACTCATCCTCTTCGTCTCAGCGGCAACCTTTACCAGGCCGCAGAAGGACAGCAGAGCTTCTAATCAGTCAATCAGAAGGGGTGTGAGGAGGCGTTGCCATGGGGACGTAACAGGAGGAGGAGAGGGAAGCGGCGATGGGAAAAGAGAGGAGGCGATAAAAGTGAGACATTTTAATAATAATCATCAACTTTTCTCTGGCCAACAGTTTTTGAGATTACTAAGATAAATCTTCAAATATAAAGTCTATTCTGAGAGGTTGAACAGACGCAGCAGCATCACGTGACACTGACAGGAAGTGCTGCCTGTTCATATCTAATGGTGAAATGTGTCACTTGAATGGCAGGCGAGCGCCAGGCGAGCACAGCGAGCTGCTGAAGCACTGACATGGGTTCTAGTTCTGAGCAAATCAAAACGATTCCTTCAGCAATAATCCGGTTTATCTAATAAAATCACCAACGTTTCATTGCACCGCCGCAGGATGAACAGTCGCCTGCAGGCAATCAGTTTCTGTGTTTGTGTTGTCGGGACATTAGAGGACATGAAGACGGATTGTTTGTTGTCCGAGCTGATGGCCGCCAGATGAGGTGGGATCATGATGGCTGGAAGACACAAAGAAAGTAAACCTGCTTCTGTTGAGTGAAAATATTCATCGTATTTGAGCTCATGATGAAACTCGTGTCTGCAACTACAAACAAGTTCAGTTGATGAAGTGGCTCATGATATTTCACTGATGTTCTCACCAACCAAGTCTTGTTTATCATCACATGAAACTTCAAGTTCTATCAGGAAGCTGCAACCAGCTGATGTTCGGAGTTTTCTTCTTCTGCTGTGATCCGTCTTCATTCGGCTCCGTCAGAGTCTTTATATCGAAGTCATGTTGTTGTGTTGGAGATTATTTAATAGTTGTAAATATCAGTTTGTAGATATTTTGTTTTTCCACCTATTTTTTAATTTCTTATCTTTTCGTCTTTTGGCAGTAAAAAGTGAAAAAAACTAAAATGTTTTTAATATTTTATAACCTCACGTCTCCGATTTATTTATGTAAAATACACCGACTTGTCTTTTATTATGCGAGTTCACACAGTGAAGCAGAAAGATGTTTATATGAAATGTTTTAATCGATATCCAATCATCTCCGTGGATCCCTTGTAGACGAGTTAAAGGCTCACTCCTCCGACTTTGTACAGTCAACTCGTCGTGGTTACAGATGATGTGACCGTTCAGCAGATGAGGTTTAACAGAAGGTGATGTTCAGTTGCATCATGGGAAACAAAGTGTTTTCATAAATAAACATTTCATAAATAAAGATGATGCACTATAAAGAAATTCCGCGCTCACTGGCCAGTTTATTGAAAAAAACCGAGATCAATGTGATGCTCGGTAATAATGAGGATTATAATCCTATAATCTGTATTGAAGCACTGTGAAAGACATTCGGGGGCTGTAACTTCCAGTTCATGTGGGACATCTGTCGGTGGCATCCAGTTCAGTTCAACAGCTCTGAAATGAATCTCCACCTCTCAAACTGTCAACAACACTTTAATTCTCAGAACGGAGACGTTATCTTAGGCCGTTCCTAATAAACTGACACATCCCATCTTGTCATATGTTGTCCCCGATCTGATCCGAGTCGTTTCCGTGCCGCAACCGTCAGATCCAGGTTGTGTGGACGGCGGCAAAACACTCAGCCACTCACTGATGAGTCTGAACGTGAACCACGGACATCTGATCGAATCCATGATGCCGGAATCGAACGATGGGGCTTGTAATCTGAACCTGTAATCTTGTAAACAATTGCGACATTTATTCAGAAGGGAGAAACTTAAATCTGCTTACAGCTTCTTTATAATGTGTAAAAACTGTTTATAAATGATCAACACGGACTCATTGAAGTTGGTTTGTTAGGCTGAATAGAACAAATGTGACAATCAGAACTGACGGAAGATTCAAGATTCATTCATTTATTATTATTATGATGACAGTTGGTATGGACGGTAGACATGACAAATTTTTTTTACTCTGACGTTTGAGAGACTTCTGATTGTTCAGAGTCAGAAGAGGGAAGTTCCTTTCCTGCTCCTACTTATGACTATTATTGTTTCAGTAATAACTGATTTAAACAGTCGGCAAATATTTGGAATAATTTCACATTCAAAAGGCTGAAACAAGAGAATTGTTTGTATTAATTGCATCCTGGATTCATCCGCTACCTGAATCTTTACTTCTTTATAGTGTTGGAGGATTTTTAAAGATGTTAAATATGATTTCAACTGTCCAACAGTCAAAATCTGAACGTTTCCAGTTTCCAGTAAAAACTGGAAACGTTCATCAAAGCTTCATTAATGATCGTTAACCTGATTACATTCTTCTGGAACGTCCGAATGACTGCGAGCACCAGAAAACATTTTCCACTGCATCAACTCGATAAATGTTCTGAAGCGGTGAAGAATCACTGATCCATCATGGCGACTGCAACATGCTTCAGAGCATGAACTCTGTGATAACCATGTAAATACAATGCCTCTGTCTTCCTCTTTTTATTTAAGTAGATCATAAATGTTCTGGTGGAAAGACATTTGAACTGCTGCCTTTAATGTGTGTAATGAAACTTTGAATTGGATAAAGATCTGATGACTTCAATCTTAGTGTTTGTTGTTGCTGTTTGTTCACTGACTTGTCAAGTTTGATCCACTTAACGTTACTGGAGAGAAGTTTTCTTCTTTAAAGTTCATTTGATTCAGCTTCAATGGGAGAAGTCAGGATGACAAACTGAAGATTCAAGACTGAGACTGTTACATTTATAAAGGATAATCGTCTTTAATAAATCTCCCGAGTGCACATGCCTAATGTCCACTCCCACCTTCGGCCGTGAGTGGATGACCAATTTGAAGTCTGTTAAACTTCATGTATTTACATTAGGTCTCTGTCTGTTTCTAATTCCAGTCTAGATGGTATGATCATTTAAAATCTGTAAATGATCCTCCCTCTGGCAAACCTGATGACAGTATAACACACCCTGAGGATCCTCTGGCAAAATCTGCTGATCTTCTTCAGCAGATGTGGCCTCCTCCTCCTCTTTCCTGTCTCTTTCCTCAGAGACTCATTGACTTGTGCCCACCTTTCCACCTCACATGTATATTGTAATAGGTTCTCCTCGAGCAACCTCCTCAACATCTATCTGCACCTGCAATATTCTGTAGGCACTCTGCTTGTGAGAAGAGCTGCACATCACAGCAACCCGACTCCATCTATTTCAATGCTGTAGAGACTGAATTGCTGCGCTCGACGAGAATACCGTAAGTATTGTAGCAGGGGGAATCCCATTGTTAGTTGCACGTACCTGACGAGCTACTGTTCCTGTGTTTTTCAATTATTAAGAGTTATAGAACACTTACATATATTTCACACCATCATCAGCTTTATATTATATTCTGCCCCCAAAAACGCAACAAGGACAGAAAATATACTGCGCGCTTTGTACATACATACGTTTGTAACGGCTTAACGCCGCAAAATCCCAGAATCCTCTGCGCTGAGCTCGGCGAGGAAGGTGACAGGGGACGGTGAAGATGGCCGCTGCCTATCTCACTCACCAGCAGAAAGTGTTGCGACTGTATAAGAAGTCGTTGAGACACCTCGAGTCCTGGTGCATCTTCAGGTGAGATGAGTTGTCCTCGAATGAAACACAGGACGTGGCTGTTGTTTTCGCTCCTTGTTTGCTGAGCTGCTAAGCTAACAGCGACGCTAGCTGCTAACAGTGGACTTCAGCTAGGCCACTCATCACTCAAGTCCGTCCGTCCGTCCCTCTGGATCTTAGAATGCTTATATTTCCTGTTTCATCATCATCCAACAGTCACCTGTCGCGCCATAAACATCCTTGTTTTCGATTTCGTATTAAATATCGATTTAATCTGGTGACGTAACAAGTCAACATGAGCAGGTGACTTTTAATAAAACCTGTGTGTGAGAGAGTGAGAGAGTGAGAGAGAAGCGAACTGTACTGCTTCTTCATCATCTTGTTTCAATAGAAGCTTCCAGCTCAGCGACCTGGTGTCTGACTTTATATGCCACAGTGATGAACCCTCCAGCTTCTCCATCGACTTCCTTCTCTTCACTTCTTGCATCTTGGTGTTATAACTAAAACATCTGCAGTGTTGCTTCGGTTTGATGAAGAGATTCAAGCTGTTATTGTGCGGCTTCCCCCTTAGAGACAAGTACCGGTTTTATGCCTGCATGCTGCGAGCTCGCTTCGATGACAGCAAGAATGAGAAGGACATGGTGAAAGCCACCAGGATGCTGAAGGCAGGAGAAGAAGAGTTCTGGGCCAACCAGCACCCCCAGCCCTACATCTTCCCCGACTCTCCTGGAGGAACTTCCTATGAGAGATATGAGTGCTACAAGGTGAGTCCGGCAGAAGGACAGAAACTCGGTTGTCTCTGGGGATAATTATCTCCCCTGCTGTTTATTTTCTGACCTGGAAGGTCTTCACAGCTTGTGACTCACCTGAATGATGATCACATAAATATAAAACAAATATTTACAAGTTATGTTGTCAGATAAAATATCTATAATCTTTCAGAAAGTTCTACTGTGTAATTCAAGTCAGAATCATGATGTTTTCATATGTGGATGAACAATTCGCTTCGCTCCTCAGGTCCCCGAGTGGGTGCTGGACCACTGGCACCCCTCCGAGAAGGCCATGTACCCGGACTACTTCTCCAAGAGAGAGCAGTGGAAGCAGCTGAGAATGCAGAGCTGGGATAAAGAGGTGAGACATGCTGCAGACTGCGATGTGCACATGTCACCTTCTCTAGGAGACATGAAACACTGCTCCACCATCTAACAGTGGAATGTGTTTCATTTTATTATACTTGACTTTTTTCCAAATTCTGACTTTTCAGATAAAGTTCTTAAACAATTCAACATTTGAGTGAAATTAATCAATGAGTGGAACTGCATAGTTTGTAGAGCATCAACCGTGTTTTCACTCTGTCACTCCATTATTCATTAAATGTTGAGGAGAGTGAAGCTCCTCCCTCCTGTCCTCCCTAAATGATCTCACTCTTCCTCTCTTTCATTTCATTGTACTTTTGGGTTTTGGACTTGTGAACCTGTGATGACTATAGTTTTATGATTAAATGAAAACTAGTTGTAG
>CAAKHC010014143.1:27197-46288 GCA_901007825.1 Macroramphosus scolopax | reverse complement strand
TGTGTGTGTACGGTGTGTGTACGGTGTGTGTACGGTGTGTGTGTGTGTGCCTCAGCCTACTCAAGCTGTGACCTTTCCAAAAAAGATTGTAGCCTCATAATTCAAACACACATTATTCACTTTGTGAGACTAACTGAGCTGTGCCCTTCTGTTCAAAGCAGTGCAGTGCAACAAATATTCTGCCTGCACGCTTTGATTACCACACACACAAACACAAACACACACAGGTTCCAAAAACTAATGGTATGTTTCAACTGATGGATGTAAGTTGTTGTTGTTCACGTTGAGCACCAGCCGGTCCGTCAGTATTGATAGACCCTCCTCTGCACTTCAGATTTCAGTAAGAAGCCAGAGGCTCCGGGATTCACTGCACACACACACACACACACACACACACACGCCACAGGATCCTGTACAGAGGTTTGCGATGGCCCTACAACAGGAGATGAGGTCGGTGGCAACTGAAGTAGAAACTGAGCGTCTATCCAGCTGCGGTGTGTTGGATCTAGTATGCAGACTTAGAGTGGTGATTAGTTGTTTTTCAGTTTTAGACCTGATTGCTTGTTTGCTCTCTGTTTTATGATACATGTATAAGATAACCTACATTGGGTGTTCAGTTAATGTATCACTCTGGCTGTTATTAGCATTCTTCTAATAGCCGTGTGCTCAGTGTGCTTTGTAGAATTGCAGGACATTTTTTAATTTTCAGGGGAAGCAGCCTCAGATTTCTGTCACCATGTAAATCAGCCCTACTGGGGTTCACAAGCAGCTGAACACCTTTTATTGTGAAACATGTGCTGCAAAGTATGGACATGAACGGATTACAGGAGGAGTTATGTGTGGATGTCATGATGTTGTACTGGTGGAACTGGTTCTGTAGAGCACAAAACTGAGGACAGCAGGGAAACACCGAGGACCTTTAGAACGTGTGAGACCTGGTTCTCTGTGCATTAACTGTAAATTATACCTGTAAAGGTTCAACATACATAGAGCTGAACATCTGACTGATGGTCCAGTCCATTAAGAAAAACAAAAGGGATGTTGACCGATCTTTGATCTGAATCATCAAGAGGTTCTCTTGCTGTGGAGTCGGGGAACTATAAGAGGGACAGTTTAGCACCACACAGGACAGGACAGGAAAGCCAGAACATGGTACCTCTCCATCATGGTGGCTGTCTCCTGCTCTCTTTTCCGCCTCTTTTTCTCAGCAATGCCTCGGAATGCCCTGCCAGGATGTCAAAGCGTTAACAATACTTCTGAGCTGCGCCTGACCTAAGACCAAACTGATCCAAGGACTAAATCACCTTTGAAAAAGTTCTGTGACAAACTCAAAAATACTTTTGGGTTTGAGATTTTTCCTAACAAGGCCAACGAGGAAAGTAGTGAGACGGACCCGAATTCAGCCCTTTGGGTCCAGTTGAGTCGGGGGTGAATATGAGGTTGTAGTTAGTGTGGGATTAGAATACAAAGGGTCCAAGTAAATAGTAAATAGGGTTTAGTGAAAGGTTTAGTGTTGTTGAGTGCTTCGAGGTGTCAACACAGGGAAGTTTCATCCAAAGGAGGCAGACACGTTCATGTAATAAACATAAACACCAGGATCACAAGCCAAGAGACACTGAGGTGTAATTAACAAACACATTCAGCCTTTGCAAAGCGAGTAAACGACATCATTAGACTGTGTCACCATTAGGAGTCGCCCATTCCCCAGTGCGCCTCTGACGACTAGTCAGTGTCGAGTCTTTGATATGAATTCATTGAACAATCTGCATTAGATTCTTCTTCTGTGTTTTTTCTCCTTCGGCCGGGTCTAGCTTGGTCAGCGTGGGCGTGCCTTTCCAAAGGGAACCGTAATGGCTCTGACAGGGTGTCAGACATGATAACAATCATCCATGACAGTGGATGTCAATAAGAAAGTTATATCCTGCTGTCTGACTTCCACTGACATGAGCTCTGAGACGAAGAACAAAAGACTGAAGAACTTGAAACAACTTTAACTTGATAACCTATTTGTGCATCTCATAGATGTAATTCTTCATCACTGGTGTTGTTCCTGCTGTACAGTTCCTTCCCTACTGACTGACCCTAACGCCCAGTCCAGCAGACACTGAGGCTGATGGGGACACAGCAGACTGAGGAGCACAAAGCCACATAAGGAAAACGGTTCAAGACATACTACCGAACTGACAGAGGAAAGAAAAAAAGAAGAGCAAAGAGGAAGAGGAGCGGGGGCGGTTGAAAGAGCTACTCACGATATTCTACAGTCGTTGTTTGGAAAGCAGCCAGAGAGGAGGAGAGGAAGAAGACAAAATGAAAGAGAAGTCAGCAACAGGGTCAATCCAAATACTCCACACACACACGCATCAGACGCCGCTTCATCCTGCAGATCTCACCTTCAGAGGAAGATCTCTGCCTATCAACTCAGAATATCAGAGAGGACAAAATGTTTGCAGCGTGCATCACAGTCCAATTAGAACGTTGAACATCAGTGTGTTGAAAAGAAGTGAACAAGTGTCGACGGATGTTTTACACACTTACCTTTAATCTGATCAAAAGATCCTCATTCAAATCAAACCAATAAAGACGATTCTACAGACATATTAGAGATGTGATGGAAGGCGGGTTGTCAGACCCAGATATCAGTCTGACCCGAATAGGAACATGCACGGATGGAAACAGATGGGAAAAGGGAGGAGAGAGGCTGACACATGGGGGGCGATCACTGTGGGTGATTAAAGGGTCATTATTATAGGATCTGGGTGAGAGGTGGTTATTAAGCTGTCGAGTTGTGTGTTGGCGTACACATGTGAACTGTCCAGACCAACATGCACACACATAATTAACATGCTCTCGTCCAAGACTTTTGACTTAAAATGTCAAGCTGATGTTTCGCTTATAACTTTAGCATTTCAACGTCCAAACTTAGTACTTATGATAAGAGATGAAACTCTCATTGTTTGGTTTTATGTGCATTGCTATTCTTTAAACAACGTGCACCAGTAAACATCCAGATACAAAACTAATTTGGATTTTGTAGTAAAATGCTACATTTGAGCTGCAAGTCTTGGAAGGAAAAGCCGGGGCCACGTCAGGCCAACGTGGTGCCGGTTCGGCGGGAGTGTGTGTGCAGGCTGCCGTGCCGTACTCACGCCTGCATGGTGGTGGTGGCTGTCTGAAAGCTGAACATGTTCTCTTTGGGGAACCAGCTATTAGAATTATCCTCTGCAAACAGATGAAACAAAAGGAGCGTGTGGTATCAGCAAGCAGAACATTCACAAAGGACTTACAATTAGCGGAGGAGGCTCTTGAATGCATCATGACAATAGAGTGTGCTTGAAACAGCTCAGGCTGATTGGGGTGAAATCCTCCAGGTAGGTCTTTATTGATGCACATGTAGCATAGCCCACTACTTTTAGCTGTGAATATGAGAGATGCACATATCTACAATTCCTTATACCTCCATCAATCTTCAAATGGGTTATTAATTACCCCTGTCGTCAGTTGTCGACCTGTCCTCGCTGTACATTCGCTCCAGTTTCTTGCGGTGCTTCCCTCCATCCCGCGGTGATGAATCCAGGTCCAGGGAGCGCTGGCTTTGGCATGGAGCACGAATGCAGGCCGAGCAGTCCGAGGTGTACTCTTCCCGTGAACCCCCTCTCCTCATTCCCCAGTCTTGGATGTTGTTGGTGCTCCCAGAGCTCTGCAGTGGCTGAGATGATGACGTCGGGCCTGTATGATGCTGGTGGCCATGGCTATGGTTGCTGCGGTGATGGCTACTGCGATGATGGCTGCCACGGGCAGCTGTGGTGGAAGGTTGGCTGGTGCAGGACGGGTTGTCGTCCAGGCTCTGGGATAGAGGCTGCCCCCTCGAATTCTTCAGTACCTCCAGTTCCAGGCTCTCCTCGCTGCCGCGCCCCCCCAGGGTCATCCCTCCTTCGCTTGTGATGGTGTACACCCTGGCTGGCTTCACGGCCATGCTCCCCCCTGTGTCTCCGTTACCTGATGTCTTCTCTGTGGAGAGACTGCGCTCAATGGAGAGTCGACGTTTGGAGGGTCCCAAAGGTGCTTTAGCCTGGAGGATGTTGACCTGGGACTGGGGCTGAGCATTGGGTTGGGACTGGCTCGACTGGTTGGGCTTATCTACGGCCAAACAGCTCTGTGGTGGAAGATTGTTGTTGTGCAAGCAGCTGACGTCTGGTGAGTCACAGTCCTGGCTCGGGAAGGTATCAGACAATAGATCACCTCGAGTGAAAGAAAAGGAAAGACAATTTAGAGAAGTAGCACGAAAACAAAGACAGTGAAAGATAAGTCATGTTGTCTGTAATTAATATAGTTTTGTAATATAAGAGAACAGAGGGACAGTGAGTACCAGAGGACCGTGTGATTGCTCTCTGCTCTGTGAGACGTGGGCCTGGTAATCTGTCTTTTTTAAATACATGTCTCTGTATAACCCAGAAAGGTTCATCAGCACCTCAAGTTACAGCCTCCAAAATGAGCTTTGAAATAAATCCAGTAACAGATTGTTAGATTGTCATTGATGAGGTCACACCTGCAGTGATGCTGATGTCTTGTTCATTCAATCCAATTTGTTTACTTTTGATCTTGTTGGTTTCTCTGTGTGTACTCTACACCTGAGGACTGGCCGATGAAGGACCGCTTCAAACTCCGATGGTCACTGTTGGTCAGTTCATCATGATTTGAACCAGATTCTGTGTCCGTCACCTACCTGTTCTGTTGCGGCTCTCTGGGTTTGAAGTGGACAGGTACTCTCCGAATGCTCTGGCTGCTCTGTGAACACACAACAAGTACAGCACTTACTGTCAAACCATCAGTGAGGTTACACACAGGAGCCGGGTTGACAGGATTCTCCATGTAAACAAGTTGCCTGAAACTTTTTACGAGACCTCTTCGTGTGAAGCGATGAGACGCCTCCACCTCAGGGTGTCCTGAATCCAAACTGTGTAACAGCCGTCTTTCATGGAGTATCAGTATGTTCTTACGTGGTGGCCGGAGGATCGGTGAACAGCTTGGAAGGCTCAGCTTGCCTCCCCTGCAGAGACCATAAACCGTATAGGGGACTGTGATATTGTATGTGCAACCATAAAGTAAGGAAATAAATTCCCATATTACAAAAGCAGACATGCTGGCAGGAGGAGGAGCTAACTGGCACTGAGGATAGTACACATGGCAGACCGTCTTAGTCCTACTTAGTCCGACTTGAATAAATACCCCTCATAATACCATCATTTATGACATCATGGCTGGAGAAATAATATACAGACACACACTTACGCACTACTGGGTGTTGCATCACCTCAATCGAGTACAACACGGGATATTGAAATCTGCCTGGCAACACAAGCTAGCTGAATTCTGATTGGATAAAAACTCTCACCTAAAAATACAACACTGGGATATAATATGACATGAATGTGAATAATAATTATATATATATTTAAAATGAAATTAACTTTTATCACAAATATGATCATGATTTCTTGATTTCTGATTATGTTAGGCCAGCAGAGAAGGACCTGAAGGCCCTGAAGGCCTTGACCACCCACCACTGCTGAAACACCATTTACTGTTGTACAGTCCTCTTCACAGAAGTCTTCATTGTAAACTCATTTATTAAATATAAATTCCTTTTTTTTAAGAGTTCAAGAATAAAATGTTGGCATTGAACATTTCTGCAAACATGAACATGTATAATTTAGACCAGGTTATTGGTGTTTCACACATTCATGGTATCGGGGGACATGTTGGCCAATGTGCCATCAATGTTGTTTTTTACATCAAATATGTGGTCAGGTTGTTTTATAAGCGTAGTTATATGAGATCGGTCTATTCAACAGTATAATGTGTTGAAATTAGCTCTACTATGACATCATTGAAATGCTGCTCACGTGTGCATGTCATTGAATTAATGGACCTGTATGTCGTTTGTATAATGAGCACTTCAGCTTCTAAAACGTTGAGTACTGAAAGTGCATTTTATTTTTACTCCCATCAAAACATCCAGTACTGGTCAGGCTTCAGTATAATCTCAAAGTCTTGAACCAAAAATACATTTCATATCAACATTTCTGACAGCAGTGATGACTCCTGAGTACAGCGAGGAAGGTCGCTGTAGGAAGAAGGTTGGGTGGTGGTGGACGGTGTGAGCAGCTGAAACAGACGTCACATGAAGTCAGCAGGAACTAAATTGTGAAATTCTTTGTCTTCCACGTCCAGTACACGTTCCTCCTGCTGAACCACCCACATACTAACAGTGCACACGAACACCTATAGAGAAACAGGAGAGCCTGCAATCGCTCTGACCTGTCGTTCCCTTACACAGAAAGACTCTCACACCGTCCGCATGTGGAGCAGCGTCAGAAATATAAATAGGCTACACATGCACAACAGGATCTGTACATGGACAAAGGGCTGAACCTCCTGGGGCTACAGCGAAATGGGATTGCTGTGCTCTATGCCTTCCTGCTATGACACTCTAAGTAATTAAACATGAGGCGGCAAGTGCAGTGATGGTGCTCCCTGTGTAAACTCCCCCCCAGCCTGGACGACGGGAGAGGAGGAGGAGGGAGGACATGAGCAAGGAAATGCATTCATCTGTGATCCATCTGCTGTGGCTCAGTGCACTCCTTCCAAACAAAAATCCATATGCAGCGCGGTTGTCAGGGCAAAGCAAGCATGGACTGGATTTCTACAGATGGAGATGCTGAGCTGGTAAAAATATAGAATACAATTTCATATTGCTGTTGTTCAATCATGTCACTGCGCTATCGTGGCATGTTGAGGTGAGCTGGGTGGAACGGATGAAATTATCAGCAGGTTATTAAAACTGATAGATACATATAACAATATACAGTATGTCCAATATAATGTGTCAAATCAATACAGAATCCTGAAGAAAATGTTAGAATAAAGATCAAAGAACTGCACTGATAATCGATTCATCACAAGACACCAGACTGTTACTGAGCAGTCGGGGGGGGTCAGTAAGTAATGAATAGAAATAGGTTAATAACTAGAAGATGGACTGAAACGTGACCTATCTTACATATCAGAGAGAAACCAACGCCGTGTCTTTCTGATATCAGCTGTCCTGAGGACTGGACGTTCTGCTCCTTGGTGAACACACACATCTTAAAGTTGCAATAAATTCAACAATGGAATCTGTTTAATAGGACAGGTGGTCGCTTGTTGTAACACAAGTGACACCTCTCAGACGATTACCAACAAAACTGACTTACTTCCTGATTCCCTCTCGGTGCTGTTATCAGTGTGATTATCAGAGGCAAACAGAACCAAAGCTTGTTGTTTGCTACCTACCGAACCCCCGGTGGCAGACGGAAGTCCAACGGTGTCTGCGATTATTTAAACATGCAAGTGTTTGCAAGGGCGACTTTCTCAATGTGTCTTTGCAGCTTATTGCACTCCCCAATAAGCTGCCCCAACCCGGCCGGTCAGCTGACACACACCACAGACGATGGCTCTGTTCCATTAATGTCCGAGGAAGCCGATACTGATGAGAACTGGGTCGATGATGTCATGAAGTTCATCCCTTGTATGGAAATGACTGCAAACCAGGTCAGGTTACGCTTTTGCTGGTTTGCATGTAAAACTACATGAATGTGATTTAATGAACCTTTCAATATATGAACTTCTTAATCTTCAACTAAAATCTATCCCAATATTGACGCTAAATATAAAATCTAATCTCAACCTCACCAGCGCAATACATCTAAAAACATTGACATCTTGTCTCATCCATCTTCAGTATCTGTGTCACGACATCCATCCTCACAACGGAAAGGACATAAAACACACAAAAAGCACACACTGTACACACGTTCTCCCCTGGCTCACAAGGAGAGCCGGAGTGAGGCTCCCTCGGCTGGTGGTTATCTGATCATCTTTATCAGACCTCAACTCACTTTGGAAAAGCATTTATTTGTTTTACCCAGATATCTCTGACACACAGAACATCCAACACCTCCGTGTGGGAGAATGCACACATCCGTTCACGTCACCTCGCACTGAGCTCCTGCATACTGTCTGCACGTGCCTCGTCCAAGCCGCTCCTGCATTTTGCTTTGTGCATTGGGAGTTTGTACTACTGCCTTTTTTTAGCCATGTGACATGATGAGGGGGAGGAGGGAGAAGAAGAGACACGGTGACGGCAGGAGGATGTGTTTATAAGACGAAAATAGAAAAAAAGGAGGGATGAGTGGGCTGAAGATGGGAAGCGTGATAAGTGAGGTTATAAAGTAAGGAAAGAGTATGATCCATAAACCGGATGATGTCACATTCTGATGAAGGTCATAGCTACAGATTCTCCTGCCTTCTCTCGTCGTGTGGAGGAGTGACAACTGGAAATATAGATGCCTGGAGAAACATTCACATGTAATGGCACAGTGGTGAAAGCCACAGAGCTGCAGGGCACATACAGGAACATCTGTATGACAGGGAGAAGAGTCCTTTGTTTGTTTGTTGGGGGGGGAATTTCCCAGCTTGTGGTGAGGATGTAGGAACCCGTTGATTTGGGTGTTCATCATGATGTCATACCACATCTGATTATTATTTTGTTCAATGCAAAGAAAAGGCTGTTAGTCTCATCTGTGAAGAGGCAGTGGCGGTATTCAAAGAATACAATCTGTCATAAAGACAAGTATTCTGCTCTGACAACTAAGCTGAACTTTTACCTGTTAAGATTGTGCACGCCACAACAGAAAGTTAATGTTCAATGGACTTTTTTTCTGTGAAGAATCCAGAGAGGGTTATTAATATTTGGTTATTAGTGGCTTTCTGGAAAACAATCAATGTTTACGTTGAGGCACCGCTGCGATCGTCACACTGTTTCTGTTACGAACTGACCCCGGCCCCCGTCAGAGAAGGGAAAAGTTATGTGGCCCTCACAGGAAAAGGTTTGGGGACCGCGGGCTAGATGGTCAGTGAGTCATCTTACTTCCTAAATATATAAATAATTCAAATATATATGCACACATGCAGATTTGCATATGATAGAAGATTTGGCGAACTGCCTTGACGGAGGTCCGAGCCCCCCGAGTGGCCTTCTGGTTAGAAGTACGTTTAGAGGAAAGGACAAGATGAAGCAAAAGATTCTATGTTTTATGATTTATAAAGCTTCAATCTGGCCGGTGTCCATCGCTCTCTCTCTCTCTCTCGCTCTCTCTCTCTCTCTCTCTCTCTCTCTCTCTCTCTCTCTCTCTCTCTCTCTCTCTCTCTCTCTCTCTCTCTCTCTCTCTCTCTCTCTCTCTCTCTCTGTCTGTGTAGTGAAGTGTGAGACCTTCTGTTGGTCTGCTGATATATTAGTGGATATTGTCTTTCGTTAAGTGGAACTTACAAGGTTTATTGCCCTCGAGCAGCTAATGACCGTAGTATATTTCTCCGGTGACGGGGCAGCTTATGAATTTTGTGTCTTTCCACATTCGTTCTCTGTTCCATTCTGAACCGAGGGGAGTTTCCAGGCTCTCCCAAACCCACCGAAACAGAACAAACACAAACTCTGGTCATCTTCTACTGATGAAGGAAACTGTAAGGAACTATATCACAATATCACGAGGTCACTACGTATCTGAACGATGATGCTGGAGACCAGATCGCTCTCATGTTGTACATTACTGTCAGTCACAGGTCAAAGGAACTGATCAGGAACAGCTTCACTCTTCTTCACAGCCGCTGGTCATCAGAGAAGCTCAGCTCATAGATGATGTCATCACTCTCCTCCACCTCCGATGCCTTGGAGGTTTATTCCTTTAATTCTGCAGCTTCTAACATCATTTGTTTTCAGATAATGACGAACAATATAATGTGTGATGAATATAAATCATGTGGAAAGTATATTAGTATAAACCGATTCAGAGCACTGCATGGATTCAGATGGATCCAGGTTTCTGACCACAGTGACTCCGACCTCTGTTAGAGCCTCTGTTCCCCGGGGACGCCGCCCGTCTTCCCAGACTGTCACATCTCCTGACATGTTCCATTTTCCTTAACTGATTGATTCTTTATTCTTTTCGCTTGTAGCGAAACTCGGGGGTTTGATCGCTCATTGTAGGCAGATATCGTATAAATATATTACGTGCTGATACAAAACCAGTTTCATGGCATATTTATGAGGACACTGAACAGCATTCATCACTGTTATACAAAGACAACACAAACACACAAACACACAAAACAGAACAAGGCGCATCAATAGGTACAAAGGTACGTAGTGTTATATTTTGCTGGTCTGGTAACTGACTGTCTCATCATGGCTTATCAGGAAAAGAAAACAACAATATGGAGTGACAAACATGTGCACACATGCAGAATACTCTACTGCACAATGTGGTCAGTGATCTTAAAGAATAAATATTATTGTTATTATTATTATCATTCATTGTTTGTACTCTGCAGTAGAAACATTCATCCTGCCACTCTTCTACAGTGATTTCTTCATTAAGGTCCGAGCACCATGCTAACCTGTTATCCTCTGAAGATTCTTAGGCTGCAGCTTTGATAATCTGATGACACTGTGAGATTAATCCAGCTGCTCCATGTTGGTTCAGACATTCTTCTCTAAAGAATTTACAGAGTTCTGTGTCTTTGTCATGAAGCTTCTTATCTGAAGTCAATGCTAAACTTTGGTTTGATCTCATTAAAACTTAAAAGATCATCATCCTCATACAGATCCAAAACCCTGCTGATACCTCTGTCTGCCCAGAACTTAGAACCGAGGTCATTGGTACCTGGCGTGAAGCTTCTGTTCCCCCAAACAGGTGAAAATTGGGACAGGGGAGCATTTTCCCCAAGATAACTTAACACCTGGTGCTGTTGTGCCACACGTTTCCAGTCCCTCCCCTGCCAACATCTTAGGACGAGGGCCGGTCGTCTCCCTCTGCCAGCAGCCGGCTCAGCTGTGGCTGGTCGCAACCAGCCAGGCTGCTCCTCATCATCACCATCAAGACGCTGCAGAGAGACGGCGCTTGAACGATGACTTCTGTTGGTCAGGATAGCCGGCGGTAGTAGACCAGTGTTCCTGCCGACTCTGAAGCTAAACCATGTGTATGTTCCTTGTTAATCCTGATCTCTGCTTTTGTTCCAGGCTCCTTCCTCCACCTCCCAGTGTCTCCCAGCTCGATCCACGCTCCTCAGAACTAACCACCAGCTGTATTGTATGGCTGTTAAGATCTGGCTCTCATCGCTGCTAGTCTCCGATTGAGTCAGCATCCTGGCCGATGCCTGGTCTTCCTTGTCGCCCTCATGTAGAGTTTCAAAGTCTGTCTTTGTCGTCTTCAAGTCGGCCTTTCCCTTGATTTTTCGACATCATGCCAAATCTATCTTAGCAAATATTTTGGGTCACAAGTAGCTCGATTTAGATATTAAGAGACGGTAGAAGTATATTAATTTCGCCAGAGCGTAGCCCCACGCGTCTACTCAGTTGCTCACCATAACTGGAAGTCCTGCGCTGTTAGTTTAACTTCATGTATGACTTTCCAAAAGTGATTGAGGTTTATGTGTTCGAGGGAGGGCCCAGGTGTTTTATTGCTAATAGCCACAATGAACCGTGGCTGCAGCTAATCTGTGCAGTGATGAGTTCAGGGTCACTGTGGGAACGAGCCCATTAAATCATGTTTGCCACAGTGGAAACTTTCAAGGCCAGAAAACTGTTGTGCTGTGCAATTCCTTCCAGACGCGACTTAAACAGTCTTGAAATATTAAAGATGACTTGCTGCAAAATGCTCGTAATCTTTGCTGACCAGAGGCAGACCAAAGCAGACAGCCTGGTTTCATGTGATGTTTTAGAAAAGCTTCAGCAGGAACAGTTTGGAGGGCAGGTTGGGCAATCACACCCCCCCCCTCCCAATCCCCAGAAAGACTGAGACATTAAACCTCATTAAGCCTTTTCCTTCCGTCTCTGCACCATCCTCCTAGTGTAATATCATAGAACCAGTGTCGACACTCTGACGTTACAGCATTGCAATAAAGCAAAATGCAGAATCCATTTTTTTGATAAAGTTATAAATGCAAATGTATTTCGGTACATCCCATTTATATGCACCTCCCCACATTCTCCTGATGCACTCAGCTCCGCCAGCAAGATGCCAAACATGCAGCCAAAACTAAATTAAAGTTGAAAACAGCAGGACGGCCTGACTGAACAGACATAACGTTCACAGAAATAAGGTGTGACTGACTGCAGACCATGTGAGCTTGTTTCAAAATGCTAACTCATCATCGAATGCTGTCAACAGCCCAAAGTATGTGTGTGAAAACTCTGAACCTCCACAAACACCCAGAAATCCTGCAAGATGTGTTCAGTAAACTCGTCACAGTCGGCTCATGTTTACCAACCTGGCTGGCAAATGACACTTTCCTTGAAGATTCTTCTGCACAAGTCAATTCCGGTCCACACAAAGCAAGTGAAGAGCTGCGTGTTGATCAGTTACTATCTGAGGTTTCAGGGAAACTGTGAAAAAGTAACGACAGCAAAAGAGCTTCTTTCTTTACGATGCATCAGATGTCACATTACAGAGTGATGCTGGTGCGTCTGGGCAGATCATTTCTTTCCCTTGTTTCAGTACATTTTATTTCTTGGCATCGGTTACAGTTGAGCAGGCTGAGCTCATTCCTGCCTGCCAGAACACGGAGTCCTCAGCTTCCAGAACAGGAGAAAGATCAGCGCTAGTTTGGCTGCATGTTGTGCAGGTGAAGAGATGAGAGATTACTGCTGCATCTCTGACCCAAGTCCTTCCTGCTCTGCCTCTCTTCTCCTGTGATATGACACCATGAAACACACTGTGGTCGTCAGGTTATACAACATGAGACTGATTGAGGACGCTGTCCCTTTTAATTTAAGTGCTCGCAGCAACGTGGAGTGAAGAAACACCATGTTGAGTAATTTCAGCTCGCTGTCGTCTGTTCCATCATCTGAAGTGTTTTCAACAGACCTTTACCCAGGTGAAGATAAATCACTTGACCACAATAATGTTTGAATAGGGATAAACAAGAAAAAGGGCCCAGGTTTAGTGACATGTATGATGGATTGTAAATATGGATTTGACAATCAATTGCGTGAGTTGCAGAGTATTGATGTTCAGCAAGGTTCAACACAAGGTTCACAATCCTTAACATGACTGTGCATATATTTATTCTCAATTTAACCAAAGAGTGCATCTATTTATTAAATGCAATTTGATAAAATTATATTTCTTTATGAGGAACTCTCAGCGACTTGATGTTTTACTTTGCACCAAATGGCAATTAATTTGATGAAGGGAGAAAACTGTGTTGGAGTCAGAATATTATTATGAAAATGATTTATTACAAATAGTTGACTGGTCCTGCTGATTTCGGACCTTCTGACCAGCGCCCTGCCAACCCAAAACATCTGTTTTCAAAGTGAAGTGGTTAGCCCCAAAGCCTGAAACAACTTTGGCCCCGTCTGACTTAAGGTGGACTGACCTTTAAGGTGGATCAGATATCCTGCTGTTGTAAAGTAAACAATGATGTTTGACTAGCTGCTTACTGGAATAAAACAAATGAATAATTCATTCATGTGGATGTGACAATCGACAATGTATTTTCAGCATCAGTGTCAAAGCACTGGATCGGTTCCTCTGACTCTAAATTGTTCTCCTCTGTGTTTGAAAGCATCATTATGCTTCACATGAAGTGCTTGTCGTGAAGTCAAACAGCATCTGAAGCCCCACACCTACACAACACTTCACTACGTTCCAAAAAACAGGAATCAACTTTACCAGGAAAATGACAGGAAGCAGTCAGCACGGTTTAAACTCTCATTTCACACCCGACTTCTGACGCTTTTCTCACCCACAAATGAAGGGAGAAACAATCCATGTGCTCCCAGGACCGACTGTATGATGAAGGTCTGCAGCCCAGTACGGACCGCTGGGAATCATAATCCCAGCCAACTAATGTTTGAAAATAGGTCATGTTGTTATAAATACTGGGCTATAAAAAATACAGCAACTCACAGTATCTTCATGTCAAATAGTGGTTAACACTCGAACGGACAAATGTGTGAAGTACAGGGTGAAAGGATGAGCGCAGGGAAACGCTTCTATTAAACCTCCATATGTGGCCTCCACAGCATCGCTCAGCCTCAGACAGAGATAGGATGTGTTAGAGGGGGGTCAAACAGCTTTGCCCCTGCTTATCCACGACAATGAGATACATGCACGATGACACCTGTACCAGCTGAGCTCAGACAGACCTGGAGCACCACTGCTCCTGCAGGGCCAGTAAACTCCTTTAATTGGAGTGTGGCTCATCGCTGATCGAGTGGGAAGAACGTATGAACACATTTGCCTTGGCTGCGCTCCACATGCATGTGCGGAGTGCTGGCTGTGATCCACTTGGATTACAGTTATGCCTAAGTTGTAAAAGAAACAGCAAGGCAGAGAGATAAGCAGCAGAACGAGTCTGTATTGGAATGTGGTGTATTTGTAAATCGATGTAAAAGTCCCATCGATTGCAGGTTGTATTACAGCAGACTAACAGGATTGTGGATGTATCTGTGTGAAGTCTATCACCCCTGACTGACAGCGGAGGAGCTTTATGTGTCTGTTGGAGGGCTTTATGAGACGGCTCCTGAGGCGACACGGACTCTTCAACCTTTTACAATCGCAGCCATCCAACCAGGAACACACGCACCCGACATCCATGACACAAAGACCCCGAACATGACTCACACATTGAAAGATGAAATTAGTTCCCAGCCCAGTGAGTCCAGCTCGAAGTGAGACGTGGATTTACTGACTGAGGTGTAAATATGAAGGCAGCGAATCCAAACAGCACAAACATTTAAAAACACTTTGTTATTCTTGTGTTTAATTAGACGACAGTGCATGATGTTAACTATAATCAGTGTGTTCAGGGATCGATGCAGGTAACTGCACGGTCTATATAGAACAAGTGATCAGATCATCAAATTATAAATGATCAGCTCTTTTATTCCTGTATTTTATTGTAGAATATTTTTCCTCCTCCAAATGTTTTGGAGTCTATAAAGAAGGTTCTGTTTGCTGTGCAGACAAGATATTTTTGATTTACAGCTTCACAGATAATAAAATGTTTTATTTACTTCCATGTCAGTTGATCAGATGATGTTTGCAGCTGCATTGGAAGATAAAAACGTTATGCATCTTAAACCCTTTTTAAAAGGAGATATGCAACTTTTATTGAAATGTGAAGAGTGTAACTCAGGAAAGATCAGTGACTCATTCTGAGAGGATTTGAAGAATCTACCGAGATATAACAATGAAGAAATGTACATTACAACGGTGGAACTTTCCAGGGATCGAACCTGCAGGTGGGAAACTACCGAGGAGCATCTGGTGCTGCTCGGCTCCTCGGAGGACCTGAATGATGAGGTCTTCTTTTAGTCTAAAATAAAGTGTGATCTGCTGTAAATCGCTCCAAACTTCACACTCACCTAACTTTTGCGGCCACGGAAGATATCGCATCACTCCTCAGATTCTTCCTTTTGGACACCGCAGTTCCCATGCTGAAGTCGGAACGACCGAGGAGACGAACCGCGGACCATCCCACTGTCCAACCGGGGGAAGCAGGAGACGAGGAGGGGAAACCATCCGTATCCGATCCGAGGAGTCCCGAGCGCTATAAATTCATTTGAAGTTGATTATCTCGGAGCATCAGGAGAGCAGGTTCCTGCTGACAGACGCGGCGGGCTGAGCTGCGCTCGGCTCGGCTCTCCTCATCCAACTGAAGTGTCCCGGAAGGAAACTGACACCGTAAAAGGAAGAGACAGACACCCGCTCCCCTCCTGCAGGACCAGACTGAACCGGATCAAAGGTCCGAGGACCTCCAGGCATCAGGCACGTGACCTGTTGGTACTCTGTCTGCTTGTTTATAATAATGTTGGTTCATAATGTATTTCTAATTATACTAAATATACACACGTCTTTATAGGACTACTGGAGAGCAGCCGATCTCACAGAGGAACAACTGGCTGCTCTACTTTCATAAACATGGAGGATGATGGTAGGACAGATGCTGTGAAATACACCATCCCTACAGGGGATACCTGTCCGTCCCATCAGGGAACGATCCTCCCCTCATATATCAGGAAATGAGATCTCCGTTGGCAGGAATATTGGAAAGGGGAACCATAACTGGAGCTCCAGCCCTCCAGGCTTCATCCATTGTGATGGTTCAGAGGGACGGGAGCTTCAGGTTTTGACTACAGAAACTCATAAACATCCTTTCCTTGAGAAGCCCCGATGACACGTAGGAGAACATCTTATTATGACCGATATGTCCACCTGCTGTCCCGACTCGTGATCCATTTGCAAAGATCAATGTCCGTTTTATTTGGTCTGACGTTCCCGGACCTTTGGCCCATTTCGTTTGCACTCCGACCGATGCTGAATGTTAAATCAGATCGTGTGAAGCAGCTGTGTGATTTGTATGGAATCTCAAAACGTTGCATTACTCCGTACGGCCCTGCAGTCGATGGCAGATTGGAAAGGATTAACCAACTTTACTGAACATGCTCCTCACATTTGAGGTGGAGAAACAAACAGATGTCCAGAGTCCTTCTTGAGTTCCTACATGGAATATAACAGTCCAAAGCGCCACAGGTTTGCTCCATCCCACCTCATGTTTGGCCTCCACCTTTGACTTCTGATTGATGTGGGTCTGGGTGGAGTCGACCCCGAGCCTGGACACAATGTTGCTGGATAAGTTAGGGAGCATATTAACAACCTGATTATGACCAGGCAATCGGATGGCAGCTGCAGCAGGACAAGAAAAGCAATATTATGACCAGCGAGCTCAAAGCGCATTCGCTTCTCCCAGAGGACAGGGTGTGGGTGCAGGACCAGAGCAGGCGGGGCAGGACCAGAGCAGGCGGGGCACCCGTGGTCAGATCCAGAACCAGGTGGTAGCTGGGCTGATGGGGACAAAGGGCTAGTTTACAGGGTCACACCAGAGAGAGGTGGGGTGTGTGCAATGTGGCTATTGACTTGAACATCATGCAAGTTTTATTTTCTGCTCTCTGGGGAAATAATCACGTTCACATCAACATTCAAAGAAAAAAACCAGCACCGCACCGCCCTGGAAATACGATCCATCCGGGCGGATTAGCCTCCAGAGACTTCTGACCTGCTTCATTATCGCACACGTACAGGAGACGGGGACGGCTGCTGATGGTTTGCATTACATCAGGTACTGTGTGTTCTCACATGTACATCCCAGCTGCAGGAAGGTGGATTGTCGTTACACAGTTTCAACTTCCAGTCAGGATGTCCTCACAACCACACGAACGACGACTGAAGTCACAATTACGCCATAGAAGTCACAATTCACATCAACAAAAGGCCTTCAAATAACTGCAAATATCTGTTCTTTAGATAGCTGGAAAATAAATCCTCAGTACTACAACAAATGAGCTGAACTGGTGTGCTGATCATCTTTTGTTTTGTCAAGCGTTTGGTCGACGTTGACGAGCTGCTACACACAAACAGTAACAGCCATCTCTGCCTCTGCATCTCTACACGTGAGACAAGTGGAGCAGCAGTGAGCAGAACACGTTGACAAATCTACCCAATGAATATTTAAGCAGCCATGTTATTCTGTTGTTCCTGCTGCTTGTTAGCTTGCTGTATGTACGTATGTAGGACGTAGCCGGTGTGGTTGAAGTCGATGCTCTGCAGAAACAGACGCAGATCATTCAGCATCTCTGGTAGAAGTCTGGTGTAAGTCGGATGCATGTGAGCGCACAAAACATATCCAACAAGTTATGAATCTGATCTCCTAGTTTGTCAGAATGCTGTAGTTGTGCAGCCTGCAAGAAAAATGAGAACAGACAAGTGAAGCAGACGGACTAGAACTGGAGGCTCATCCAGGGATGGAAGGGACAGACAACAGCACCAGGAAGAGCCTCATTGGTTGAAGTTGGACCTCCCAGGGAGACGGACCAAACCTCACCTGCTGAATAACCTGAACTATCTGATGGAGAGAGGTTGATTCCACGTGGTTTCAACAGGAGCTTTATTACATCATCGGTTAGGTACAACTCACTGAAACAAAATAACATGCAGAATATTCTGAAATATCAACAGATTAATTTTATGATCCGCTGTATCAAATGTCAGACCAGTCAAGGTAAAGGGCAAAACAAAACGATGGTTATTATTCATAACTTCGGACGCTTCTCGTGTTGCTCATAATATTTTGAGTTCTGCTGTCATTGAAAACTGATCTGCAACTTCATGCAGTCAACGTTCATTATGTTTCGAGTTAGAATAGTTTAATAGTCTTAGAATTATACTATATTACATTATATTGTGTAACTTTGACACAAGGTCCAGCTGGCTGTGCACAGACAGGTGGTAGTTTAATATCATAAATGATGTTCTGAGTACATTGCTGCACTTAAATAAGTTGAATCAGAACTTGTACTTTTACCAAAGTCTGTTATGTATCTATTCTTCCACTTGAGTAAACAATGTGTGTACCTTTGTTCCCTCATCTCTTTCTAATGAGGATGCCAACATCATTGCGAAGGTGTTTGCTCCAGCAGCCTCTCAGATCTGCATCCACCTCCAACATCTGATTGTGTCTTCAGCTATGAGGACACCGTTCACCAGAAAGAACAACCAGTACAGCCAGAAGACTGAAGGTATGTACAGTATCCACCAGATAATAGCTGAAACTGAAATATCCATCTAAACAAGAGCATTTACTGGGGAAGGAGAGGGAGACTACCGTTATGGAGGTCAGGCATGTTTGGAAACCACAGAACATTTTTCAGACTGAAGTTTATTCCTCTGACGTGGAATAATGTTGAAGATGAGAGTCTGACTGCTGCAGGATTTAGATTTTCCACACGCTTGCAGACGACGTGTGAAGACTGTGTGTGTGTGCGTGTGTGTGTGTGTGTGTGTGTGTGTGTGGTGGTGATGTTCGTCATGAGGATCGTTCACGTGCTCCAGGTTCTGTTTTTAGATGTCTGACGACATGTGAAAGTACATCAAGATAAAAGCTGTGCACCCCCCCCCCCCCCCCCCCCCCCCCCCCCCCCCCCCCCCCCCCCC
>CAAKHC010014142.1:0-17500 GCA_901007825.1 Macroramphosus scolopax | reverse complement strand
GTTTTCTGCTTATCAACTTTAGTCTGTTAACTTTGTTTGTTGCCGAAACCGAACAGCTGACTAGTTTGAAAAGTCAGAAACAGCACGTGTCCCCCGCGGTGTGTTGGGAC
This sequence comes from Macroramphosus scolopax, assembly GCA_901007825.1. Lineage (NCBI taxonomy): Eukaryota > Metazoa > Chordata > Actinopteri > Syngnathiformes > Centriscidae > Macroramphosus > Macroramphosus scolopax. The sequence continues at coordinate 17,390 of CAAKHC010014142.1, read as the reverse complement.
ACGCACATCAACTGTCTGATGAAGAGCAAAGAGTTCTACATGTCCCAAATCTAAACATCCTGACCATGGATTCATTTAAACTGCCATGAGGCAGTCGTAGGAAGTCTGTTGTTTTAGGATCGACCGTGGACTCTGCAGTTAGAAACAAACGGCCTTTTGCACCTGCTTAATGACATTTAGCTCAAACTAATTGAGAGGCCCCCAGATAACCATCTGAGCTGCCATTTGGCCCCGCTGAAGGACTGACAGGTGGGGGTGGAGGGGAAGGCGGGGAAGCGCTTGTGCTGGGGTTGAGAGGGAACCGACGGAGCCTCCGCTTGGCGTCATCTCGCTGTGAGACGCGGCGCAACTTGCAAACTTCTGCTCAATAACGCAAAATGTGTGACGCCTCTCCATCAGCACCCGCGCTCCCCCCGCCTGCCAATTACAGCTTTACCTTTAGCAGGACGCTCTATCAGGGCATACCATCTCATTACAGCGGCCAGCTGGCCACAGCCAAAGGCCGACTCCTGCACATAAACCACCCAGCTAAAGGTCGCGCCGCTGGGCGCCGCCACAGGCACCATCAGTGTGTGTGTGTGTGAACAAAGTGTGTATTCTAAGAGTTTGCAGAGCTCCGGGGTTCAGGCCGCAGGTTTTCACAAGACGAGCGTCGCTCTGCCAGGATTAGGGCTGATGTGATTGTGTGCACACGTGGTTGGGAAGGGAGGGCGGGGTGCATGAGTCACACGGACGTCTTACCTGATGGCTTTCATCACAATAAGCTGCCGTCCTTCGTGGAGTGAATCATCACTCTGATCTGACAGCTGTCAAAGGTCGATTAGCGAGTGTGTGCAGGGATTATTGGCTCGGGACGCCAGGGTCCGTTTGGTTTACACCTCCTCAGTTCTCTCTAAGTGACTTATTTCATCTTAACTGTTCACTTGAATCAGTTTCTGAGCAAACTAGAGACTTTTTAAATTTGACCTTGTAGATGAAACATGTGACTAATGAATGAGTGATGGCGGGACGGAGAGGAAGAGGTGAACTCACCCATCTGCTCGACTATGTCCGGAGGGAAGACTCGGGAGGCGAAGGCCCTACGGAAGATGTCAGAGAACTCCTTGTCGAGGCCGCCGATACCCATCTTCTCAAAGTTCCAGTCCGGGCTGATGATGGACTGACGAGAATCTCGGGTTTTAGCTTTCCCTGGAGAGGAGAGACACAACAAACATGATGTACGAGACGTATCTGATGCACCTCTGTTGTTCTTCTTACAGTCACAAGAAGCAGTTGCTGCAGGATTAATACAGTTGATTACAGATACAGTCTATTAAACAGTTCTGCTTCTGTCTGGTTTATCAAATAAATAATAATAATAAAGGTGAACAACATATCAGTGGTTGTACACTCAGTTGTTCCTAGTTAATGCACCGCTGCCAGCAGGAGCAGAAAGTTAAATGTGTGCAGTCTGCCCCCTTGTGGCCGTAAAGAGAGTTGTCCTTTAACACACACTTCATGTATCACAGATTGTCAGGCGATCGGCTGTCACAGGCTGCCTGCTGGAGATAAGATGATTATTGATGACACTCACCAATCAGGGTCACGGACGAGCTCTCCGACTTCTCAAATATCACGTGACTGTTCGCCAGCAACAAACCAATTTCAATCTGAGGAGACAAAAACAAAACAGTTCCTACAGTACATTACATGTAAGCTTCATACGGTACGGAGGAGGAGAGATGAGACTGGAGGTACCTTCTTCTTCTTGCCAGAGGCCTGTTCTCCCCTCAGGATGCTCGGGTCCATGGCCTCCATGTCCTTTATCAGCAAGCCAAACAGTTTGTCACAGGAACTGAACACCAGCTGGGAAGATGAGAACATGAAGAATGGGAACTATTAACATCACAACAAACACAACACATTTAACGGAGCAGCTTCACTGCAGACGAACTCTCGTTGATTCTGTTTAACTGAACCCGTCCATACAGGTGAATATTCAGAGCACCTGCTGGCCGATACTGAACGCCTGGTTGTTGAAGTGCTGGATGAACTCGCCGGCCATCTTGTCCGAGTCGTAGGGGTTGCTGTCCACGTTCTTCTTCTGCAGGAAATCTATCTCCACCGTCATGGTGCTGATGCACTGTTTGGACTTGTCGAACTTGTAGTCGGTGACTGCAGGACGGAGACAGACAACAGACGGTGAGCAGCACAGTGACGCTCCAGAAGTGGAGGAGTGGAGGACCAATCCAAAGCCAACATGCACTCCTGGATGTTTCTATATCACATATATATATATATATCTATATGAATTTCTCTTTAGATATTGTGAGGACTAGAATCAACAAGCAGATGATGAATCAGATGATTCCAATAAACTGCTGCTGCCAGCTGTTTTGTTTTATATTTAAACATCTAAAATGTACAAATGACAAACATGACGGATTCCTTCTTTTGAACGAGCGCCGTGTCGGTGCCAAGAGAGATGAAGGTGTCATCAAGCTTCTTGTTGGCTCGGCGGATTATATTTTCCCTCCTGATCTGCAGACTGACTCATAATGCGGCTCATCACTTCAGGCGTGATCGGACCGCAGGGAGCGGAGAGAAGTATTCCATCAAAGAACAGGCCTCTCTCTTCCTCCGGACGCCGACAGCCTCTGATGTGCAGTGGCTCCGCCCACCCGTATTGTTGTACCGTCTCCCGCCTCGCAGGGTGAATCGAGCCCCCCTTCAGTGCTCGTGACATCTTGATAATAGCGAGTGTGAGTAGTAATCTCCCAGAGGCGTTAAAGTCAGACACGTGTTAGCACCATTGATTGTCTTTTTAATAATTTCATCATTCATTTGAAACATTCTCAATGTTACAGAGCCTAATAATTTACTGCAACTCGGGAGGAGGAGAAACGTCATCCAACCTGCTGAAAGACCTTAAACCCAGTGCAACATAAGAAAAATAAAAGTGTCGGGAAGCTTTATTGCCGTCATGTAAATGTTTTCCTTTGAACGCACGTTGAGGCGAAGCTGATTTACCTGCACTAAACATAAACGATCATCAGATGACTACAGGGTGTCGCGTTATCACCTCCCAGCTACCACGACTGTCAGCCAGCAGCCTGCAACCAAACAGCCGGGGAGACGACAGGCAGCCCAACAGAAACAGCTAAAGAAAAGTTTCACAAGTCATGCTGCTCTGAGAACTCAGTTTTTAATGTTTGTTAAAGGGGGTGGACAGGAACTGAATGGACGGACAGGACTGAGGGGACCACGTGAAGAGTCTGTATAAGTAATAACTGTGAATCAAGCAACGCTACACTTTGAGTTCTGAACTCACCTTCCACGTCCTGTCCGATCGACAGCCCCGCCCATTTTCTCTGTGAAGAAAAGAGGAGAAGGATTTAGTTCCACGTCTCATCGTGTCCTTTGTATCATAAGATGTGATGTCATCAGACACGAAGACATCGGTGCAACATCAGAGCCCGGCGTTAACGGGCAGTCGACTACTGGTGATGAAGTCTATCTACAGGAGGTTACAATAGTACCTGTGTGCCGGTGTGGCTGCCATGTTTACAGACGAAGGAAGTGCAGGCGGAGAGGTTAGCAGAGGGAAAAGCAGTAATAGACACATTGAGAAACAAACCAAGAGGTCCATGCAAAGAGCCCACAAACAACCAAACAAAAAAAGCTGATCTGTGTGTTTGTCATGTTGTTGACCCACCTGTGGCAGGCTGAAGCCGATGCTCCCGGAGCTCACGCCCGGATGCGTCTTCAAGGTGAACACGTACTTGTGGGTTGAATTGCGCACGGTCACGTGTCTGCGTGGAGGTGAGCAACCAGGTGAGAGAGGACAAGTGAGGATGATGAGGAAGGAAGTGACAACTCACAAGTTTACTGTTCTTCTACTGCGAGCAGCGAGAGTTTAAATCATCTCAAGCACCTAAACCATTTGTTAATAATAATAAAGTGTACGGTCATTGTAGAGCTGATGACACCTTCCTATAAGTTCTGCGTACTATTGTCGTAGTACAAATAAAAGTGATGGCACTCCCTTTAGGACATCGTGTGTCATGTGTGTGTGTAACAATAAATTGATCATCAGCACCGACCAGATGCAGTCGTCACCCCGTAAAAACAAACATGTACGTGACACATCCTCACTCACTGCTCAAACTGCGGCTCCTTGTCATTGATGACGGCACAGTTGGTCAACGACAGTTCATCTGTTGGGCAGCGCGCCGCTTGCATAACCTGAAGACAGACGACGGGAGAAACAAGTGTCAACATCACATATTCAGCACATCACACCCACAACCCTCCGAAAGCAAACAGTGACTCCACTGAAGTGTGAGAATGACGGTGAGGGTTTTTCTTTAATTAATTAAATAAAAAACATTTTGTAATATAATAAATCTATTGCTGATTTAATAATATTGGCAATTGCAGTTGCAGTTTTTCTCATAATACAGTGAACTAAATGTTAATTAAGTTAAATAAATGTGTCACTGTGATGCTCATTGATAAATATCACTTCTCATTCTCGGAGGATGAAGTTTAAATTCCATCATAAACATACAAGCAAGTAAATATAAAAGAAGTGAATGAAAATCAAATAACCGTCTAATTAATTATTTAATCAATCTGTTCTCATGAGAGAACTAAAATCATCAGCCTGTGTTGAAAGCATTTCAATATCTTTCCTCACAATATCAGAATGTTGTGAACAAATAGACAAGGTCACATGTCTCAAGACATTATTCTTAGGCAAGTTTTCTTGGATTGAGAAATGTAATGACACAATCCAACAGGCAAATGTAGCAGAAGGAACAAAAGTAAGATCAGTCCACACAGTTGTATCTTTTATCAGGTGTATTATATTCATCAACCCAATATATTGATCAATTATCATTTCAAACAGGTCAAGCCTTTGCTGCACAGGAAATGCTACCATTTAATAACAATTATAATGTTAATAATAATAATGTATGGCGGAGTTGATTTATAAATATTTCAATCTACAGAAAATGCATGTATAAGAAAAATATCAAAAATATGTATGCCCAATAAATATGAATAAAAGCTTATGTGCTTTTAAACTGCATACCTATAATGAGAAAGTAAGTCGGGTGGGTTTATTCGCAGGGCTGTTTGAAGTAGTTTCACTTTAAAGTGTGTACATGTAAACAACAGCAGTCAGTGACGTAAACACAACAACCGGTGCAGTTAGTGTGTGACTCCTTGTTCCTGTTTAATGGAGCTACACTTCCTTCAGCTCCACGTACAGACACATCACTCACTTAGCTTCAAGCAGTTAACGCCCCTTCGCGGCTGTTTTGATTTTAATTCAGGATCTCGCTGGACTTTTAAATGTTGTCCGAGTTGGTTTAAAGCTACGAGCAGCTCGGTAAGCTAGCAGCGGGCTGCTGGTCATAAGACTCTCACTCGTTTTCCGGGCTGATTACGAAGTTTTGAATGACAAGTGTTTCTGCCATACAAGCTAGTTCCTGTCTCTCTCTCTCTATCCGTGTTAATGAATAGATATTATTAAAATAAAAATTCCCTTCATACTTGTGTGTGTCTTCAAACATTCGCTAAAGGAAACACTCACCCGAGTAGTCATCTTTGTACTTTTTTTTCCACCGAAGTACACTTCGGCAGGACCGCTTCTGCGCTGACGGGACAACTGCTAAGAGGTGACGTAGTAGGAACAGGCGGGATCTCCGGACGTCCCGTGACGTAATCACGCACGTTACAGCACGCACGATTCCTGGGTTACTGAACAACACTGTGTTTGGTGCTAAAAAATAAGTAAATAATAACAAAATAGACTATTTGGTGTTGTTGTTATAAAATAGTAAAATGTATAATTGAGAATCTTAGATTTTCACGGTCAGTTATTGATTATTTTATTATTTTCTATCAGTGGAAATTCTCAAAAAGTGATCGTTATTAACCAAGAGACCTGAGTAATACTTAATCGGATTTTACTATAATCATAAAGTTTTCACGTAGTTTTCTGTGTCCTCTTGATTTGAATATTAGGAACCCTTCTCCTTCATTGGGCCTGATGGCTTTTACAGTAAATCTTTAACAAAAGAAAAAAAAACTTCCCATTACAACACAAGTCAGACATTGTGGTTCAAGTGGGGATTATACTGATTGTGTTAAAATCATAAGACAATTCGAAGGTGTCTGTTCAGCTGATTTAATGCCCTTCACACACACAGTGGACAGAATACTTTTCCTAGTTGGTGTAAATATTTTTCGGACCACATTCGTCTTGTTTATTGCATTTCTCAGTCAGACTGTGAAGCTGAAATATCCGAGAGGCCGATGCACAACTGCCCGATTAAACTAAATATTTCAGTTCCCAAGACACAAGACAAAATCCTTAAAATACAAAATATTTATTTTTGAAAATGTCTTTATAAGAGAAAAAACAAAACCAAAAAAAAATCAATACCAAATCATAACCATACAAATTGTTTGGTTACTAGCAGACCACCACACTAGTGCTAGGAACTAACAATGGAGAACCGCTCACTCAGGGGTCGTTCACAGATGCTCAGAGGCAATGAATACATCCGTCTCCGCCTTCTGATCTCAGACTGCACCCGAACACTGAGGCAAACAGGCGCCGAGAAAAAGTGGCACCAGTGGTGAACGGTCTGTTCTATGAACGTACAGGAGCGGGGGGGAGGGGACGGGGGAGGACGGCACACATGTGGCAACCACCAGGTTTTTCTTCTTTTTTTCTCAACAAAAACACAAAACCAAAAACCAAATAGAGTGAGTTTAATACATTTCTGAAATACAGTGGGAAATTAAACTGTTGGCATTGATATGGTGAGGAAAAACAAAAACAAAATAAACAGCTAGAGGGAGCTCTTCAACCAAAACTCAGTATCCCAGCCTTCCAAAAACAGAGCTGTGTGCTTCTGAAAGATATGGACGAGAAGAGAAGGAGAAAGCCTCGTCTCTGTGCACGCCGTTCGCAGCAGAGTCCGAGGCCACAGAGGTCAAAGTTGAACCTTTGAGGTCGCAGTGGAGTCAGCTTTAAAGCTGGGTGAACCCAACCTTATCATAGATATAAAGATATATGTGTTCTTAATCCTTTTTAATCTTTTTTTATTGTGGTTGTACAATATTCCCTGATGGCCTGATTTGGCCGCTGAGTGTTTTACAGAATCCTGAAGAGATATCAAAATTAAAGAGGAAAAAAAAAACAAAAGAGGTGTTGATACTGTCCGATGAGGGAGAGAGAGAGAGTTTGATGGGGGGGCGGGGGGGGGATCCTGTCTGTTGCAGTTTGTGGGACTTTCCGTTGCTCTCCCTTGTCCCCTTCTTAAAATGTTACATACGCTGGTCAAACACACACAGTTCTTCCATTGCAGTGCGGTGGACGTCTGCTCTGAGGAGGAAGAGGGAAACAACTGAGTGTTAAAGAGCTGCTTCTGTATTATTTTATATACGTTGTGCACAACAGGTCTGACAGAAAACCTCTTAACTTCTTCACATCTTCTCACCTATGTGAGCTTCTTGGCTTTGTTGTAAAGTGAGTCCACAACTTTGCTCATGTTCTGAATTGTTTCCAAGGCTGCTTCATATGTTTTGTCCACTGGTGGCTCTTCGAATATGATCAGGACCCCCTCACCCTGGTCCAGGATTCCTGCAGTCCACCAATAGATTCATCAGTACCGACTCGAGCCTTTCACAGAAATGATATACTTTGTGATTTGTAAAAAAAAAAAAGGAAAAGAAGATTCCATTTACCGTGAAACTTTTTATCCAAAATCATCTGCGATAATTTCCTTTCAACGTCCCCCTGAGCAGATAAACACATGTAGTTAAAGACTCATTGGAGGAGGTGATGCCGATTGTTAACACTCGACTGCCAACGTTCTCACCTTAGAGAGTTTGATTAGACCCGATATGTGTTCTATCTGAAAGAGAAGGAAGTAAAGTACAACTTTGACAGGTCGACTCACCAAAACAAACTGCACAAAACTAAAATGACTTGTGGAACAAAGTATTTTCTTCAATAATTGATATTATATTTGCACATGAACTTCTCTGGCTTCCACTGTGACCCCCCCCGGCAGGCTGCTCACCTGTACTCTGGAAAAGGGTTCAATGACTCGGATGAGGTTTTGCTCCAGCAGGTTGTCGTACAGCTTGGCCAGGTGAGTGTTGATGATCGGGTCGTCCCTCAGCTCTGCTCTGTACTCTGTGAGGGCCTGGGACACGCAGACGTTTCACTCACAACACCAGCAAGAGCAGGTCAGTTTTGTGGGGAAACAAACTATAAAAACAATGTTTCTTACCTTCTCAAAGTCTGCTAATGATCTGTTCTTGCTGGCCTGGGCCACACATTTTAGTGCGTCTGTCTACATGGATAATGATAAAGAAACAAGGGTCATTAATACGCTCATCAAACTACTGAAGAGAATTAGACTCGTTTTATAGCTACATGATTTAAATTCAAATAAAACTGTGGGATGAAGATGTCTCTCAAAGTACTCTAAACAAAGTAAAAGCTGTTGTTCACAGTTTCAATAGACTAAATACTTGATATATCTGCTATCAGTAGGAGATATCAGATGCTTGCCTGGCGGCCGGTGTATCGTAGGGCCAGTTTACCGCTGATCAGGGATTGTACCTCCTCTGGTCTGGAAGAGGAAACCAATGAGCAATCAGATACATCGTCTTCAGATTCACATGGATTGACAGGCCGCGGCTTCAAACATTTTGTCCTCTACTTACAAGTTGAGAACGATTTTGCACAGAAGCATGTATTTCAGTGCTGTGATGGCTCTGGGGCTGTCGATGGAGTCGTAGCCCTCGAACGCCTCAAAGAAGTAGGAGTAGGCCGTCTTCCAGTCCTTCTCCTCGGCCGCGTGGATGATCCCTGCAACAGAGACAACAAGGCATAATCAGACCTGTGGGCAGGACAAGCTGCGGGTCACCGTGAGTGTCAGCTCAACCTTGTACAAGTCATTGAGAATCTTATTTGATCTGGCTGAATGTTGTCTGAGAAGAACTCCTCAAACCACAATATGTTTGTCTCTCCTCCAGTTCACAGTGTCAAACCTCCCAACTGGTGTGAAACCAGCCAAGTCACTGCTGAGGAAACAGTTGCTTCATTGAGTTATACGGGTCACATTTTGATGACAGTCTCTGTGTGTGAGGGTGAAACATACTGATGGTTCAGCAATGTACAAGGCGACCTCAGAGAGGCACCGAAGCTAACTGCCGCTACAATGGAGTTCCACACGACTAACCAGAAGCTCCTAAAACTCAGATTGGACATGTGAAATTGAATTCTACATGCAGGTTTCACAGTGAGACCGATGTTCATACAAGATGCAACCAAGATAATCTTCTGCTCATTACAGTGTTGCAAAGCCTTGAATGAGCTGCCTGCAGATCATTTCCAGTGGGAAGCACAGTGAAGACGTCTGACCTGACTGCATGTCCAGTGCCGCCTGGAGCTTTGGAGGACAGTAGATGGCGTTGGCGGTGGTCCTGGCGGAGGTGAGGGCTGCGCGGGCCTTGGGCAGGTTACTGAGGGCGTGGTACGTCTTACTTTCGAGCAACTGAACCTCGACCAGCAGAGCTTTGTCATCCATCTTTTTCAGTTCCTGGAGCAACTGGGTGCCTGAGGGAAGAAGAGTCAAAGAGAGAGAGTTTGAATCAGCCACATCAACTGATACAATAAATATGTTGAACAACACCTGGTGACCAGCTGGTCCTGATGCGTGTATATAACTTTATAGGCTGCATTGGTCTATTAGGCACATACATAATGATCAGACTGAATTCTACTTGCTAGACAATATTTGTGCAGTGTTAATGTTCCATAGACACGTGAGGGCCATCAGGAGTCAGCCTTTCTGTAAGTGAGAACACGAGCAGAACCCAGACCAAAGCCAGGAGCCCAACCCTCTATAATACATGGAACTCACAAGAGAAACCCTCATAGATATACTTCCAAAGATATAAAGGATGTGTTTGAGTTCCTCATGAACTTCTGTAATATTTCCTAAGCGCTCAATCTTGCAATAGCAAAGAGAGAAATCCTGGATGTGTTCCCAAAATCCGACGTGTTCTTCCTTGACCTGTGCTTCACCCCTCGGATGTAGTTTTAAGAAAAGCCGCCAGGCAGCTTCTGTGTAATCCAGAATGACGAACAAACCGCACTGAACACGTAACCTCCTCTGCAGAGGTAAAGTTTCTCCGTCTAAGAACTCACCGAGCGCCAAGGCCTCCTGGTATCTTTTGGTGTCAAAATAGAGCGAGATCAGTCGTGCCTGAGGGGGAGAGAAGAACTAGTTAGACGAGCAGCAAGCAGATGAGCTACAACGGGTAGCATGGAGATAGCAACCAGCTCTCCAGTGTGCCGGAACTCTTGGCTACTTGGCTCATTAAAATGAATATGGAATAAGTAATGAGACCAGTAGAGCAGGAGCGACATCACTTAATTAGTCACTTGGTCCTTCAGAATGTCACTCACACATTTCTTGAAAAGAACATTCCAGATCACAGAGTGTCTGGTGAATATATTAGCATTGTGCGTCATTGCATTAATCAAGCTTCCTGTTTTCATTTGGTTTGAACTCAAAGGACGAGCACAGCGGCTTGTTGACCGAAGGCTCACGTCGTTATGAGTCTGAAAGCGCCTGATGAGCCTCAACGGCATCAAGAGTTAGAATGTTTTCAATTTGATCCCTAACTCTCTGACAGCCGCTGTGTTTGGGGATAATGCTTTTGTTTTCACCATCATTAATGATGATGAAGGTGTAGTATGTCAGCTTTGAGTAGGGTCATCAGCAAGAGATAACCCGAAACAACTCTTCCTTTCTGCTTCATCAGCGAGTGAGGTGTCAAATGTAAGACAGTTAATCGGTGGGCTACTGCCAGGCGAAAGGGTGATGACATCCGTTCTTGCCTCAAGCGCCTGTCGTAGGAAGGTCCTCTTCTCAGCCTTCGCCCACTCGATGCATTCAAGACACAGCTCAACCTCCTGCCCTGTTGCTGCCTCCATGTCGAGGAACAGGTCCAGCAGAGAGCGGACCAGCCGGGCCGCCTTGGCCTTGCTGATGGAAATCAGGAAAGGCCTCACAAATTTCAGCAGGCCTCCAAGTTCTGGGGACAGCAACAACAGAAGATGTATCAAACATTTCAGAGATAAGAACATTCACTAAGAACAGGTTAGAGTAGACTGACTTTGGGCTGAGTAATACATTCAAAGCATTTCAGTGTGTTGATGACTGACAGCAACTTAATTACAAAAAATGTAAGTTACCTGCTGCCTGTCCAGTCTTGGCCAGGAGTGTCCCCAGCTCCAGGATGCTCTGTTCTTTAACCCTAACAGCTTCCTCATCATTCTCCTGAACGTCTCTCCTCACTGTTAAAAAGAAGGAGACAAAAGGATTATTAAAAGAGGGGATGAATCACAGGGAACTGGTTGTATATACTTGTCACATCATAGCTCATCCAAGGGGCTTCAACAGTACATTATTTGTGAGACTGCAATTACAGATCATACTAATTTAAACAATCAGTAAGGATTTAGCAATATCTATTCATCATTTCAGCTTTTTTATCCATTAGAACATTTATTGGTTACAGCTTCACAACTACTTGCTGTTCTACAATTCAATCTTAAAGGTAGTTTGCTTGCTGGTGAAACTCAGATAAACAATATGAAGACACGTTCAGTTGTGGGAAATAAATATTTAATAGCCTAAACGAATAATTGGGTCAACGTGACAAATAATTAGATTGATCGATGGTGAAAACAATCGGTTGCATTCCTTTACTCATTATTGTGAAACTTTACTTTTTAAACATGAAATCACAAAGAATGTACAAGTACAATAAAGACAAGCAGTTAATCATCGTGATATTAGTATTAATTAGGTAAATAATTTAACTATTCGTACTTCTAGATAAATCCACTATAATTTCTGCCATAAAGATTATTGTTTTGTCAAAGACAAACAACAGTGTTGACAGCTAGTTGGCTGCTGTGACAAGGCGTTTTAAGGACAGCGATGCCTGCGTGAAATACAATAACTGTTTACAATTCACAGTTACGCAATTAACACTCGTCATCAGTATAATGATAGACAGACCCAAAGACACATCGGACATTTAAGTTATTCATAGTTGTCTCATTGTCAATAAAAGCGTTAAAGTAATACGATGTTTAACTTGGAGGACAAGCTAACAACGATAGCTACGGCTGTCACCAAGCTAATGTGACTGTCTTGAGCGGAGCTTTGATTGAGTTAATTTAGTTAGGAGGATACGTTTAAAAGGCACGGAGTCAAACTACATTGTACAAAACATAACACGGTAGCTGTAAAACAAATCGCTCCCCGGCCTACGGTTAGCACAGTTGCTAACTAGCTAACGCTAACGAGCTAACCTCCACTAGCAGTTACCGTTACGCGACCATTCAACAGTGAGTCAGCACGGTACACCACCGGCTCCTGCTACTGAACGCAGCTAGCTCGCACCGGCTACCACCGACTGAGAAACAACAGAACAAGATAGCCAGAAGAATCTCAAATCCTCAGCCGAACACGTACCTATTGAATGGAGGATGTCGATAGAGGCGTTGCGGTCGGTGCTAATGAGAGACTGAGCTCTCTGAAACTCAACCACTGCTGCAGCCGCCATCTTCCTTATTCAAATGCTGCCTGAATGAAAATTACGTGCGGGGCACTACGTTCGCTTAGCGTACGTGACGTCACGTCGCCACTTGCATGTTGGGATTAGGACACTTGGGAAATGTAGTCTTATTAATAAAAGGATTGTCAACATGTTTCCAAAGCTGCCTTTCTTTGTGCAAAGCATTGTGCTATGTATCTGCTGTGGGTACACGGTGTAGGGCCATGCTGGCTAAAGATACCACATGCAATGTCAAAAAAACAATGTTAAAAATGTAGAAAAACGAACAAACCAATGTAACGAAAATGGTATCATAGAGAAGGCCACCGTAACAATTTTGTGTACCAATATTGTAAATGCATCATTAGTTGAATATGTATGTTTTATGAAAAACGCATTATTTCTCTGATCAGGTATGTGAATGAAATTGTCCACAAGTAGTCTAAAAAGCAAAAATACACGTGATTACAGGAAATTTTGCAACTTTGGGTTTTTGCGAGAAATGTAACATGGTTGTTTTTTTTATATATCTTATACATATTAGCAATAAATCAATTTAAAGGTAATTTGAGGGTTTATACAAGTTAACGTTTTAATTTGGCCTCAATACCAAATAATAAACAAACATTTATTAAACCATGTTTGCTAAATACTTTGCAGAAAAGGTGTGAATCTTTAAAAACAGAAGAACAAATGTACTGTTTTTAATGATACAAGACTTATTGTGGAAACTGGAATGTGTCTATTTCTTTTATTCAAATATATAACAAGCTTTTATTTTATGGACACAAAGTGGCACATTTCAGTGATCTATCATGTAAGAGTCTGAGCAGGGGATGATGTCCTATAGTGGATTAAAACCAAATATACATATCTTTCAAAAGGGAGAATGTCTGATCCCAAATGAGTGGATTATTGAAGAATAAAGGCCTATAGGTGGATGTGGCACAACCCCAAATTGCCTGTGCACACCTCACACTCACTTCTCATGTAATTGCTTATAGATGCATGTTAAGAAATCGCAGTTCGTCGGGTTCAGTCGACTGGAGCTGTATTTGTATGTGTCTGTAGGCGGAGCAGTTTCCCAGCAGCACCAGCAGCAGCGCGCACAGAGCGCAGAGCGGCGCCCAACCACCGCCTCTGCGTCAACCGTCCGCACACAGCCAGTGACACAACACAACATCAGCCCTCGCAGCATCCGCATCTCACGGCCGAGAGGACCAAGAGCACATCTTCATCTCAGCATCCATTCCACAACTGCCTCCCATCGCCTGCGCACCACCGACACCAGGATTATTCTCTCTGCTGCGTTCACATCCTCCGACATGATTTGATGTTTTCGTCGCGATTTATAAGGAAATAATCGTTTTCTTATTGAGCTGGAGATCTGGTAAGTTGCTTTTATTTTTGCTACATTTCCTCCTTTAGATTTCATTATATCTGCACATGCACCTACTCGGGGGGGAAATATGAGGACGAGCGAGCAGGTGACTCGATGCAGCCGAATTCAAGGACACACCGAGAGATTTTGGTGGATGAGAGGATTTTCTTCGTCTTTAGGCCACCGCCGGTCCTCGCCTCGACGCAGACCTCAGATTTCAGCACCATGGAGAGCAGCACACTCCCGATCCCTGCAAGACAACCGAACACACCCTGTAGATTAAGTCCACGAGGATGCATTCAAAGACCCTTTGGATTTATCTCCCCCCTCTTCAAACATGATAGCAGATTAATGTAGACGGTGATGGAATGAAGGATGAAGCGCGGCTGCGCAGGTCCGACCGTCTTTATGCACACTGGTGCTGCAGTGAGACAGAAGAAAAAAAACACGTCGTGCAATCAAAGAATCATCTTTGTTTAGTAGGAAGGCGGCGACTCACACGAGGTGACTTTTATTTTATAGTCCTGCAGGCACCGAGCTCGACCTTCACCTGTCAGTACGGTGTTTACGTTTCAGGCATCCATTTTAGCGCGGCGGAGGCGGACTCTGATTTATCGGCCATTGCCCATCAAATATGGATCTGCCGTTGTTAAATATTAATAGGTTTACCATATAGGTCAGTCAAATACCGGTTCAACGTCCATGCATCCTCTGTAATCCACTGCAGATGAATTAAAGCTGCAGCACTTTTAGATTTTCCTGCTCGTTGCTCCGATCATTTGCAGCAGAGAGGGATCCATAGAATGTGAATTAATTAGTATAAGCTTGTCCAATCCGCCACATACTGATGCCAATCAATACTGCTAATAAGCCGGACGTATCCACAGTCAAAGCACTCACGTTAATGGGAACATTACAGATACGGTGACACTATCTGACGCAAGCTGAGCAATAACAGATCTGAGATTTGCTATTTGTAATTATTCCCTGGTAATCTGAAGGCAATGGAGTCTGATTATTGATCTTTTCTGCTTCCAGCAGTGCCCATCTGGAGACGCAGAGCTGAAGAGAGGAGGTCTCAGTCGAGGTTATCCCCTCCGAGAGCTCTTTACAGGATAATCTCCTCCCTCGCTTTAGATGCCCAACAGCAGCCTGTAGCCCCGGGACTCCCTGCTCCAAGAAGCGTAGAGGCTCTGAGACCCTCAGGATCTCTCCTGGCAGACCTTCTCCTGACCCAGCGAGGCTAAAGCCCCTGGACATCTCCGCGCAGTCACCATGGGAACCGTGCTGTCTTTGTCACCTAGCTACCGAAAGGCGGCTCTGTTTGAGGATGGGCCGGCCACGGTGGGCCACTACACCGCCGTCCAGAACAGCAAGAACGCCAAAGACAAGAACCTGAAGCGCCACTCGCTCATCAACGTGCTCCCATGGAAGCGGATTGTAGCGGTGTCGGCCAAGAAGAAAGGCTCCAAGAAGGTGCAGCCCAACGGCACCTACCAGAACAATGTCACCCAGCTGAACAATGAGAACCTGAAGAAGTCGCAGTCCTGCGCCAACCTGTCCACCTTCACCCAGGATCAGAGCACTCCGGCTGTCACCAAGGGCTCCAACAACACATCATCCGTCAAGAAGGCCCCTCTGACCAACTCCAACGTGGCCCCTGGGACCCCGAAGAGAGTGATCGTCCAGGCCTCCACCAGCGAGCTGCTGCGCTGCCTCGGGGAGTTTCTGTGCCGGCGCTGTTACCGACTGAAACACCTGTCGCCCACCGACCCGGTGCTGTGGCTGCGCAGCGTGGACCGCTCCCTGCTGCTGCAAGGCTGGCAGGACCAGGGATTCATCACCCCGGCAAACGTGGTCTTCGTCTACATGCTGTGCCGCGACGTGGTCTCCTCCGAGGTGGCGACGGAGCACGAGCTGCAGGCCGTGCTGCTCACCTGCCTCTACCTGTCCTACTCCTACATGGGCAACGAGATCTCCTACCCGCTCAAGCCCTTCTTGGTGGAGAGCTCCAAGGAGACCTTCTGGGACCGCTGCCTGTCCATCATCAACCTGATGAGCGCCAAGATGCTCCAGATCAACTCCGACCCGCACTACTTCACTCAGGTGTTCGCCGACCTGAAGAACGAGAGCCAGAAGGAGGAGGAGAGGAGCCGCCTGCTCATCGGCCTGGACCGGTGAGGGGATGCTGGGGTGGGGGCGGGAGCAGAGGAGTCGGGGGGGGGTGGGGGCTACTCCAGTCTGGCATTTTGACAAGTTGGAAACGTATTTGTGATGCTAGTTAATTCATTCACTCTTCTCCAAACAGCAGGGCGGCTGTCCAATCAGGTTTAATTGTGTTTGAGGGAAAACAAACGTTAACCGAAATCCAAACTATCTTCTATAGAAGCAAAACAAAAAATGCCAGACTTGTGTAAAAACCCTTTTTTGCTAACATACAAATATATATCGAAATATTGGAGAACAAAACAACCGAGAGGAAGACGAGAGGGAAGCTACATCTACAGCGATGAATGTGGACCGGAGCGGCCGCACGGCCTCCCGGTGACCTTCTGACTGACCATGTGATGTTGCACTGCCGACCGCAGGAGGGCGAAGGCCATCGCCTGACTGGCTCCCATCATGCATCACAGACGGACACGCGTCCCCGGGCTGCAGACCTTCGGAGCCCCCACGTCCCCTCCGTTAATGTGGATACGAGTGGAGGTTTTCTTTCCTGCGCTGCACATCTGGCCGTCAGCCGGGTCCATCCATGCTGGAATCCATATTTTTTGTGGGTTTGTGGCTCTACAGCAGGACAAACATGGACCGTTTGGACGGCACGCATTGCATTGTGGGACTAAACAGCGCCGGAGGATGTACGGCCGTCACGTCGGCCTGCTTTGTGTGTTCGGACAGACTTTCTTTATCTCCACCTAGAAAGAAATAAAATAGTTAATGGATGTTCGGCTCCCCAGAGGCGTTCAGCTGCGGAGGCTTATTTATTGCTTTTCTGGAACAAGTTTTCTTTCATTTTCTACTTAGAAATGTCATGTTTTTGCACGTGTGCCATGCAATTTTACAGCGTTTCCGGGCGGGCGGGCGGCAGCAACTGTTACTTTCCGTCTTTTTACTTGATTTTAAACTGCATCTGCATTAGAGAATGCCGTGAACAAAGTGACACTAGTTTATTTAGCTCTGCTTGCTAAAATAGGCTATTTGTTTACCAGGGAATTCTTTTTGTACTTTTGTCGATATTAGGTTGTGTTGCAACCACCTTGGAATGATGTTTGATTTTGTGCTTATTATTCAGCATAGAAAATGTTAAAGCGGTGCCATATCATGGAAGGAGCTCCACAGCGTGCAGTTAATGATGGGG
>CAAKHC010014140.1:10664-21111 GCA_901007825.1 Macroramphosus scolopax | reverse complement strand
TGGTTGCAGGCACTTGTAAAGTTTGGCTCCGAGTTTGCTGGTTATATTGGATAAATACTTCCATTCCTCACAATTGTATTGTTTTTATGTGTATTTATGTGAGTGAGTGTGGTTGGGGGGGGGGGATGTCCCGCATCCATCATCCCTCGTCTGTTGGAGAGCGACGAGCGGAGCTGACTGGTGAACCAGCTCAACGTGCAGGATTCTTAACGGCAGCTGCACAATAGAAATCAACCCACTTTCCTTCCCTCGCTTCCTCTATTCTTCCCAGAGCGGACATTACATCAGGCCAATGGCTCCCTATCTCCTATGAGTGTCAGGATAATGAGCGTAGCACTTTTGATTCCCCCCCTTTAATTTCTGCATCCATCACCCTCTCGTTTGCACCCGGCGCTATTTCTCAATATCTGTATTTCCTTCAATACAAACAGAATCTTTGCTTTCCCCTTTAAAACTCAAAATAACTGTTACAAGTAGGCAACTGGGGTTCGACAGCACTGCAGTTCATGTGAGACTTCCTTATCCGAGGGGTATCTTATTACGTCCATTCATTCTGGAGCAAGAGCAGTGTAACCTTTTGACTGGGGAGCTAAATCATGGCCATTATCCACCGGCAGTGCTCGTTATTCTGCACTCCCTCTGCGGGACGGAGAGGTCCGATTGACTAACCGTTCCCTAAACTGTTTCCTTTACGTGGGGGGGAGAGAGAGAGAGAAGCGGAGAGAGGGGGGGAAAGTGAGAGAAATATGAAGGAGCTGTTGAGGTTCGTCTGGAAGGGAACAAATGAGGGACAAGAGGGAGAGAAAGTAGACTAAACTTACGATGAAATGCTCGGGAGCACGGGGACGCAGGAAATCTATTCTTGTTCTTAAAGTTAGAGTTCCGAACACAAGTGAGAGAAGTTCAGAGGAATCTTTAAAACAAAGCTCACACATGTTGAAGCAGCTTCACCTCTGAGGCCCGTTCGCCTGCTAACGGCTGCGTTGCCGTTCTGCTGCTGACTGACACCAGCTTAATGGCTGCTAATGGTTTGTAGTTTTATTATGCCTTTTCTCTTGAGGGTTAAATCCAGAATGAGCAGTTCCTCTATGTGTTTTTCTTTTTTTCCTCCCGTCCACGTCTCGCTGCAAAGCTCTGCCACTTGCGTTCACTTGCGTCGCATTCAATCAAACAACAATCGCATAAGAAATCATACAGCCGATCTTAATCTGCTTCCTGTTCACAAAAGCAGCCTTTGTAATCCGGTTGAGGGAAGATGAAGGCGTTGACTCGGGATTCAATTTTTTTTTTTCTTTTAACGCATCACACTTTAAATAATTTACTGTGAGAAAAAGATCCCAGGCCGAGTCCCATAGGCAACACACAGTGAATGAATAGTAACCATAACTGGCCTGAGGCAGACATGCAGGAACGGTGGTGGTGGTGCACAGACGGGAGTGCAACTCATCAAATATCTGCAGCCACTGTAAACCAATCAATAACAGGTATATGAAGAGAAAAAAAACATGGAGGAAGTGACCTTTGTGTTGACGTTCGGGACGGAACGATCATGTTGAAAGTAAGAAGATGGAAATTGCCTGTGTGTGCACATGTGGTCGGTCCGGGGCTCCAGTTTCTGATTTATTGCCGCCCTCCCACTGTGAGCGCTGGTAATGGCCGACAACTGTCTGCTCACTCAGCTCAGCTCACTCACTCTAATTGTCATCTCCAACAGCAATTATTTTTTTAGCATTACGATTTAAAAGTGTCATTCTGTCGCTGTCTTCGCTTTGAGTTGGGCTCCATATAGTTTGGTCGAGCAGCTACTATAGTGCTGAATGCTTTTTATTTGCAGCTTAAGGTTAAAAGGAATAGATTAGGGAGATGGTCTGAGATTTAGGGCAGCAGACAGTCGTGAACCCTGCTCTTCTTTGTGAAATGCATCCTCTTTCACCCTCCGCTGCACTCTCAGATCTTTGTTTCCTCCAGCTACTCTTCCCCGCTGCCCTTTTCCTCACCTTGTCTCCAGGAACACACACATAGAAGAACAACCGCGTCGGACGACCTGCATTCCTTCAGATATTAAGCTTCATTCTTGCAACCCAACTTATTTTTCGTACTATATGGAATCATCATATAGACCAGTAAGGACCTCTGGCAGTTGTAAATCAGGACGGTGCTTCTCTGAAATCCACTTACTCACTAGCATACGTGCATTATCACACAGACGCACACACACACACACACACACACACACAGAGAGTCACCCCCCCGGCATGTCCAAGTCTCTGCACACGCCACAGCAGCTCCGCGTTGCTGGTTGAAGCCTGATGATTTCCATCCCTGTCACCAAAGGTAACGGAATGAAGACATAAATGCCTTCGACAGTCTAGACATGGAAGTATGACGAGAGAGAGAGAGAGAGAGAGGGGGGGGCATGTTGCTAGGGTAGAAGAGAGCATGAGTACCAGTTAGTTAATGGGTCAAAAGTAATGTGACCTACTGACTGTCAGAAGGTCAGACGAGCTCCGTTTCCACCTAAAATCCTTCCGTTTCATTTTATTACTGTCATCACAACACGGAACAAGTTCACAGGAAGAATCAACAATATTCAGTGTTTGCCTGAGCACGCAAGAATATTCCAGAGGCCAGGCAACCCGACGGTTTACGGCTGGTAGCACAACATAATCTCAAGTTATTCATTCCTTAAGATGAAGTCACATTCATCATCATCATGATGCAATAATGATCAGATGGGTAATTTTTAGGGATTATTATGGTCAATAATCTCCTGAAACAACATCTGGTGTTGACTCTTCTGTCCTCTTTCCTACTTGGTTTCTGACCCTTTATGGCCGACATATGATATCCTTCTTTGCTCAGGTCGTAATTGCATCCGTCACCTGGACGTAAAAATAAGCCTTATTAGAACTTGACAAAGTAATGTACATAAAGACAGCTTGCCTTGGTCAAGACGTTTGAATCTTCCACCTCCACCGAGTCGACGGATTCGTCTGACATCATGAAACGTAATAGCTGTTCCTCTCCTGGAAAATGATCCACCTCCTCAGGGTGCCAAGCAATTAGCGAGACAATCAGAACCCCAGGTGGGACTAACGTCATTGTCAAGCATTGTCAAGGTGTCTGATGTGTCTCCTCCATATCGCCCGAGATTGTGTGTTTTTTTTTCTTTTAAACGTTCTCGCCGCTCCGCCATTAAAACGAAGTCAAAGCGACGCCGGCGCGGCCACGCAACAGCTGCGCCATTTAAAACGATGTTAGATTGAGGCAGATACGTCGGTCTCTAGTGATTGGCCGGGGAAAGACCCACAGAAATCAGTTTGAATGGAGGCAATGTCACACTTCAAATGGAAAGGGAGTGTAACGAGTCGACATCCTGGCTGATATCAGGCTAAGCGAGAGCTACAAAAAAAAAAAAAAAAGAAGGAGAGACTGAGCAGAGATCACAGCAAGTTACCCTAATTGAAAAAGGCTGAAGGAGAAAATCATTAAACAAGCCCCACTAGTGTCTCCCTTATTAGATTCCCCTGCTGGTGTCATGCCGATTAAATTCCCCCTGTTTCCTCTAACAAACTCTAAACTCACAGACAATTTGTTAAGGAGAGGAATTATAGAAAATTGCAAGAGGGCTGTGGGCTTGTGTGTGTTTGTATGTGTGTGTGTGTGTGAGTGTGTATCTGCTCTTCACACTCGCTCTTAAAACAAGACAGAAATTTTGAAGATTCATGCGTTTTTTGCGGTGAAATTAAAAACTATTTACTGGCACTAATAAAACATCTTTACTGCTCTGATTTACGTGAAGCACTGATTAACGGTTATGTGACGTTTTGACTTCTTCAAGCTTAAAAGTCCAAACTTAAGGTCCGTCGTCTTGCTGTTTATCTTTATTTAATCTCAGCGTATCGTTTTCATTCTCTAATAATCTGTGTATCACTTTTCCGTATCTCCCTCATCATCAGCATCATGATATTTTCCATCTGCTCTCATAAACTGAGTCTGAGCCAGCAGGAACAGCTGCAAGCTTACATTCCCGTATATTACAGTACGCCTGACCCCCACATATTTCCTTTATGTTGAGCCCATCACTGAGTACACCAGACCTCCATTACTCTCATTAGCTTTTACATCACTTAGCTGGTACAACATTTGCATTTTTCCAGGGGGGGTGAGGACGATTCTTTTCCAGCAAAGACTCCACACGCCATTTGAAAAGCAGCCGCCAAGGCAGTGTGGCTGGTCTTGTTTTCAGCTTGTGTTATGTGGGGGGGAAAAAAACAACAACAAATGTCACCGAGGCAAACAACACAGAGACGTGTCAACAATATAATCTACGAGCGGTCACGGCCGCAAACACACATGTTAAAGAAAGAGAGCTGAATAGATTCTATTCACCGAGGAGTCCGACACACACACACACAGAGACACAATGAAGTGTGTGTGTGTGTGCATGTGTGTGTGTGTTTGTTCATATATAACCATAAAAAATGACTACTGAGTATTCATGAGTAAACATGTAATAATATATTAATGACTACTGAGTACTTGTGTAATCCTAGTCATGACTCAGTTCATGATTAATGTAGTAATAATAACCTCTAAGTACACATATAATAATCTACTGAGTATTCCTGTGAGGCAAATTGTGTTCCAAAGATGTCCGGCGTGATGTGAGTCTGAGTTGTTGACCTGTCTCGGTGCGACTTGCTCGGCATCAACAAACCAACATGGCTGCGAGGTGATTTCACTGCCTCGACATGAACATGATGACAGGATTTTGCATTAACGTCAAAGAGACGTGAACAAGCCAAATCAACACCTACTGGCCTGATGCAGTTTGACTTTACACAAGTTGATTACAGACACGATGTGTATTCATGGAAGGCAAACACGTAAGACACGAGGCAGGGAATAATTTCACTTTCCTTTCTGTCTGTTTCTGCAGGTCACTTCAACGCTGTCCATGTGATTATGGACAAACTGTCTCCCAAGAAGAACAAAACCATGAAACTGAGGTTAGCCGGCAGACAATTCAAATACAATCGTCTCCTGCTAACCTCAAATATCTGAGAACCTGCTGTGGTGGTGTAACAATTTCTGTGCTTTTGCTGTACACTTGCGGCCGCCCAGAACAATCAAGACAAGCTGTAATTTCCATGTCCCCCTATATTATGCTGACAGGACGTTACCTATTGCAGAGACAATTTGTACAAAGAACACATCTTACCGGCTCTAAAGTGCACAGAACTGACACATCATTGTTCTGTGATTTGATTGGCTGCTGAAGTTCAGTTTATTACAATTATTGATGGCTCATAAACATCTTTGAACTGACCTAAGCATGTAGTGGAAACCATCGTACATTTCTGCCAGTGCAGACATCAGTAGATGCACATTTATAAACTGTGCTCACCGCCCTCTGTCTGTACGCGTGTGTGTGTGTGTGAGTGTGTGAGTGTGTGCGCATGCATGCAGGCGAAAGTCTCAGACCAGCTCGACAAGCTTAATACCATTATCAAGATTTACAGCGATGCTCATGTGGGACTTACATCAAAATGGTTGGTGCACAGCACAGACAAAACCCATGTCCCAATTAGAGAGCCTGAGGAACTGCGGTCCACACACAAACACACACAAGCAGACACACACACACACACACACACAAACACACACAAACACACACACACACATGCACAAAATCCCTTTCTCGTAGAATATCTGTGTCTCACTATCTTTCTCTCTCAGACACTTCTACATATTTACAATCTATTGAACTCTCAAACACAAGCCGACCTCTCCGGGGAAGGTGCCTCTGGCCTTTGTGGATGGAAGGAGACGAAAAAAAACGCTGAAACGGTAGGAAAAAAAAAAGGAAGAAAGAAAGTGAGAAAAGAGACGAGAGAACGGCCGAGTGTGAAAGAAGAGGACGAGAGCAGCGTCCCAAACAGCTGGAGATTAACCGGGCGCAGCTTCAAGCAACAAAATGATTTCAACAGTTGGCTTTTGCTTCATCTCAGCACACTGTTCCACTCCTAAATCAAAAACTTCACCTCTACTGTACGCAGCTCGAACCACCTACGGCACAAGGAGGGTGGGAGGTAACCAGTCCCATCAACTTCTGAGTGCAGGCAGTGAGCTCCTCGGTCTGCATTTTTCTATTCAAACCCAATTAGAGTCGGACGCAGCACATAAGAAGACGCCTGTAATGTTGCACATACTGGACGATAAAGTCCTCATAGCAACTGAGCGACAGTAAATCTGTAGAGGGCAGCAGCAGCGATGCACAGAAGGATGAAGACGGGGAGTCTTAGTAAGACACGCTGTCTTGATGACAACATGTAAGTACACAAAAAGCATTATACATTATCACACACGTTTCCTTGGCCCGGTGTGTGTGCGTGTCTGACCTTGCACGTGTGTTTCCAAAAAAAAAAACCTGAGAAGAGCTTTAATGATAGACCAGAAAGTGCCGACCAAGCATCTCCCTCTCCAAGTCTCCGAGAGACCAATTCAGCCGCAGAGCCGGAGATGTGGGAAGTGCTGAAATGTCTGAAGTGCTTTTGAGCCTCTGTTCATTATAATAAAACATTCCCAACATCGGACACTCTCGGCGTCAATTCAAAACATCTTGATGATTCAGGATTGGGTGTCAAAACATCCTGTAAGCCTCCTTTTTTTCTCGGCGCTTTTGGCACGGAAACAAATGACCAATTTCTATATTAAACTATCATGAATTATTCATAGCTGCTTGTAGAGCTTTAGGCATGAAATTTTTATATGGTATAACCTTGTGTAACATCAAAACAGCTTGTAATGAATGGTAATGCACGGAGCTCATTGAGTTCTTTGAAGTGCACGGGCTAGCGATGGGTAGATAATGGCATGATGGGACCGAGGTGGAGGTTTCCTTCAGGAAAGATCTATAGACGTTAACCGATACAACGTGCCCTCCAACCGGCCACGTCACAACATGAGTTAGAAGTGAAGTAATATAATCTATTGCTTGATTTGGATGCATCTTTATGAGAAGCCTTTGAGAATTAATGAACTAAAGAGTGACATTTATCCAATAAATGTTCTATTTGATTGGGTATATTGCAGAGTAAGTGAATATATACAGTTACCCTGATGTGCTAAGCATGTCTTTGATTCCCACTGAGGCTCTGCGGTATAAAACACCTCTAATCAGAGAGTCCTGCTGCAGCGCTTTGATCTTTATAGATGTGTTTAAGTATTGCATATATTAAATATAAGTGAACTAGTGCTCCTGGTGTTGACAGGATCCTGGAAATGAAACTTGTAGCTCTCCCCAGTGTCTCCTGTGTTCATCCCTTACTACTCTCAACCTTCCATGCATCTCTTGTCACTTGTGTCTCGCCTCTCTCACCAAGTTCTGCCTCTGGTCCACGTGGTCCAAAAAAAAAAAAAAACGATTTACAGTTGATTCATTCTTTCTTCCACCCTCACGTTCCTCCCGTACGCTCTTTCCTTTCTCTGTATTTCCTGCAGCCTTGACTGAGCTTCGCCCTCTAAACTATTGAAAATTTGTAGAAGGAGATTAAGGAAGAAAAAAAAAGCCTTCCTGCACTATTTCCTCCTCCTCTCTCGAAGGAAACGCACAGTCACACACACGCCCGGCGAAGACACCCACGACTACATTCATCCGTGTTGTCACAACTCAATACACAGACACAAATGTTTTCCCAAAGCAGAAGACAACAATCAATGTCAGCGAGTCACAGTTCAGTAAGCAGACTAAACAATGTTGCTCCATTATTACTGTCTTGTTTAACCAACAGCACAAGGACAACACTGAGAATCAATAGTGTATATGTGTGTAACACCCAGACACAGCGCGCGTGTGTGCGTGTGTGTGTGCATGTGTGTGTGTGCGTGTGTGTGTGTGTGTGTGTGTGTGTGTGTGTGTGTGTGTGTGACCAACTCAATGGGGCATCCAGGAGGAAAAGGTCCTTGATGATTAAATGTCCACTTAAGCAGACCTTTGAGGCATCTATGTTTCAATGTGTGTGTGTGTGTGTGTGTGTCCAACAGTAAATCTGCCTTGATTGATTTTCTACAAGCAAATTGGTCGCCACACACTTCTCTGTTTTGTTTCTACATATTAAAGGTCTCGATTACTGTCCAAGGAGAAAGTTGGGGAACTCCAACCTGAGAAAGGACTTCAGACACCTTCCAAAGTCGGTTTTTAAAGGGGTGACTGTGTCCTTCATCTGCTCTCCATCCTAATTGATCGGATACTATTGAGACTCTTTGGCATTTCCTTGAAGCAGCACGTCGGTTGTTAGAGGGATTATAATTCCTAAAGTTAAGACCAACAGTGATGGGACCAGTAAAAAGACTCAATGGGAGGAGGATGTAAGTGGGTGTTTTACCTCAGGATTGTATTAAATATCAATTAACATGTTTTTATTCATGATCACTTTTTATAAAATGTAGTAAAATACCAGATACTTCCATGCAGCCAGTTTACCCAGCAGGGGCTGCATGTATAATTTTTCCTTTGCGAGATGTGATTTTACAGTGGAAGTTAACACATTGTTGGCACTGATCTCGCTGCTGTCGTCCACGTCAAGAAAGCAGCACAGCTGGCGCTCCAAAGAAATGAAACAAAATATGTTTGTTATTAGCTGTAAGTTTTAAGTTAATTTTAAACGGAAACTTTTTCTAAGTTGCAAGTTGACCTGAGGCCAAAACGGCAGCCCTGCCCTCATTTTCTGACAAGACCTCAGCAGAGAGCCGAGATAAACCGAAGCCCTGCAGGGGCCCAGAGGAAGAAGCATCACAAATAACCACAGCAACAATACAAGGATTTGGAGGAGCTGGAGGGATTCGTGGGTATTGTCTGGCTTTAGTCAGATACTTTCTGCTTTTTGAAACTGTTCCTTGGGTGAGGATGACATTTCTCGGAACTGAGAAGGAGGAAAAAAACAACTTCAAATGTTTCTACAAAGTTTCCCTCCTCGCGTGTGTTGTTCAAAGTTAAAATCTTCCATTACCCCAGGAACAAAGGAAGTAAGGAAGGAAGGAGGGAAGACTGACAGAAAGAAGGAAAGCAACCAAAGTGCAGAAAGATGAGAGGCGGCGGAGAGGAGACCGACCCAGTTCAGGACGAAAGAGAAACAGAGATGGGCAGAGAGTGAAAAGAAATGAAAACAGTTATTTCCTGTTCGTTTGATGTGGTGAAACAACCCCGCTGAGATACATACGACGTCTTACTGTCATTAATCTCACAGAAAACCCCACGTACATGACATCATTGGTACAAATGCAAAAGATAGAGTTCACAGATGGCTGCATGCCAACAGTCTTTCAACAAGTACAGGCATTAATATTGTGTGCAGCTGCTCGTGCTTCAGAATAGATATTCGGAGATGTTCGGAATATTGTTCCCTGTTTAAAAGAGTTGATTGGACACACATGTACAAACCGACACTCAAACCTATAGAAACAATTTATAGATTTCACAGATACCAATGAGAGACAATTAGCTTGGTCAATAAAATATCCACATAAATAGGACCAGGCCCACTGAAGAACATGTGAGAGAACATCAATATATTTATAATAGGACGATGCTTCAGACAACGCACACACGAAGCCTTAAAGGTCACACTGTAAGACAACCGACCGATTTAATCCAGTCCCAAATCACATTATGAGTATTTGGAACGATCTGCTCCTCGGTCCGTCTCCGCAGCCGCATCGTTGTCTCCATTCTTTGTCCACTTCTCAAGTCATGCCATCCTCAAGTTCTTCCACTAGATCTCCTTCCCATCCTTTCCCTATCCACTCACCCGCTCTCCGTTCCCTCATCAGCTCCTCTGCTGTTATGCTTGTGATGTGCATCTTCATCAATAGGACACTTCGCAACAATCTCGATCTCTAAAGATTCATATCAGCAAAGTTCGACTCAATATGATTTGATCCAAAATAATATGATGCTATGCAATTTAGTACCAAACAGACATTCAGTTTTCAATTCTTCTTCTTTAGCAGACGGCTAACGTTAAACGTGAAACGTTTCCTGCCCACCAGCAGAGACATATTTGCATGAAAGTTGAGAATACTGAACTGTACAGTTGCTTGTTCAAGGGAGTGAAGAGACAAACCGAACCTACCACTGGTTGGGTTTCACCTTATGCTGCTGCATATGGCGACGCGATGTTAACTGCCAAACTTACCATTCAGTGCCATTGTGTGCACGTGTGTGTGTGTGTGTGTGTGTGAGTGTGTGTTGGCTGCAATGTCTGGAAATATGTTGTGTTGTTCAACAGGGAAGAGACACTTGTCCCTTAGAATACTGTGTGTGCATGTGTGCGTGTGCGTGTGTGTGTGTGTGTGTCCAGTATTGGCAAGCCAATTGAGCCACATGTCAGCGGACAGAGAGCCAGCTTACATGCTGAAAACCGTTACTGCACCACTAGACCAG
>CAAKHC010014139.1:46931-60060 GCA_901007825.1 Macroramphosus scolopax | reverse complement strand
TCTGGTCCAATTGGGTGGGTGGGTGGATGGATGGATGGATGGATGGATGGATGGATAGATAGATGGATAGATAGATAGATAGATAGATAGATAGATAGATAGATGGGATGTGGTCTTGTGACATTGTTCTCTTTTATTTGAGAGCGCTGGACTTATTGGGTTTGATCGGTATTGTTTTTACTGATTGTATTTATGAGCTCAGTGGGCCTTTGGTTTGGATTACAGTCGGTTTAATCTGCTAAAAGCAACGTGTGATCTAACCACTGAAAGCGCCGCATGTGGAAATTGTGGGCGGAAGGAATGAGAGGTGCTGGCTTGTGCGGTGGTTTGAAGGATCGTAGAAAAGAAAACTAAAGACGCGGTGCAAGACGGAGAGAAGCTGTTAGCAGAGACAGGGAAAGTTTGAAAAACAAAAAGGAATGGAAGACCTCTTATAGCAGGGACACGAGGTGAGCGTCTCAAAGAGAGACCTCAGTGTTTGGTGCCAAGCGAGAGGAAGATTCGTTGTGGCGGAGTTTCTATACTGTAATTGGGTTTCTGACCTGACCTCACTGCCTTTAGCGTCTCTGTTGCTTTTGAGTGATAAGACTGTGTGTGGGCAGCACGGTGCGTATGTGTGTGTGTGTGCTCTGCAGATTACCGTGTTAAGCTATCAGAATGAAATGACCAAGAGAGGTTGCGTTACGTACGTGTGTGTGAACTGTTGGAGAGGATGTCTCGTAACGGCTGGACTGAATGGAACAGAAACACTCTGAACTGCCGGAAACCGAAAGAGAAGACATGAAAGGATGAGTGTGCTCGCATTCAGACTTTAGGGTCAATCCTTGTACCGGACAAATGGAAAGCAAGTGTCACTCACACATGCCCACATACAGTCTTATCTTTCAAGAGAGGGATCAGCCAAACAAAGTAAGGTGACACTGGGATGTGAGCCGGTCCTCTAAATAACCAATGGACCCATTTCAAACACTTCTGCTACCCTCAGAGAGCAGCTCTGTATTTCAGACCTGTAAAGGTTTCTTCTCTTTCCATTTAGTCTCTGACCTCTTTGAACTGTGCAGATCCGCCAGGTTCTGCATGCAGCAGCATGATGTTTTGCAAGAATCCACATCAAGCTCACAAAGTCCAGAGCTCCGTTTTTCTAAACACAGTTAATATCCGAGTGCTGTTTCTCATCTGTGTTGCTCCTTGTCCCGGTGCTTTGGCAGCAGGACGCGTTCACATTAACAGACGGACGACAGTGTCGGAGATGGAAATTTGAGTAAAACACGATGTGTGACTCATTGCGCTGTTATGGGTTAGAAAGCACAGCGGAAAAGATCGGTGAGGGAATGGAACGGCAGCGCTGTTGTCTGATTGGGCTCCTTGTAATGTCCAGAACTTTGTACCGTTATTTTTCTTTTAACTGCACCCTGGTTTGTCAGGGAGAGTGTGCACTTGAGAGGAAACTTGCACTTGTGTAACATGTTTGCTTGTGTAGAATCCAGGACTTTTAAGGTCATTTAAGGTCTTTGCACACCAACATTTGATTTCTGAGTATTTTGGCATCTTTCAAAAGCGTCTTGAGCATTTTCTGATGACTCGGCGCCGTAGCACTTGCAAGGCTACGTGATATTTCAGGGTTGAGATGACCATTACCAACCGACAATCTGGTGTGGTTGTCATGTGAGAACGGGCGATTCCAGACAATGACCACGCCAAACTGTACGGACATCACAATGCCTCTTTCAGCTTGTCAGTCGCCCTCCTTCAGACCACGTCATGCACAAATGATTAGAGACGCCTGGGAGACAATCGACATCTCAAGGAGATTCCGATGTCGCTTGTAAGTGACGTTCTTAATCCCAATTTGGGAGTTAAATTCATCTCCCGAAACACCTTCAGTCGCAGATAACCTATCAGATTAGACATAGTGACCTACTACAGCAGCTCTCCCAGTAATAACTCAGTGTCCTGCAATGGGAAACAGGCCATTATTTATCTACCAAGTTGATTACTTTTCCTGTTTGCGTTGAGTGTTTTTTGCTGTGTTGGCTTGATAGAACAACAAGTGAGTTCCGTTGAAGAAAAAAAACAATCATCTTACTTGGTGATATTAGTGAGATCATGGAGGCACAGCCCGTCTTCAAGTCTTCACCAGTCTTCCCATTAAATGCCATCAGTCGGTTGTGACTTCCCATCAGATGTCACCGTCGCCCTGTACAGCACTTAACGTCTGCGGGGACTTTTAAGGGTCTGCTTTGTGACCTTTGACCCTTTCCTGTCACTGCCGCGATGCTCAGAGCTCTGTTCCTGCAGAGTGATTAGATTTGCCTGGTGTCCCTACTCTTCCTCTCCACAAGTCTTGTGCTTCTTACGTCTTCTTCAGCTCAACTGTAGCATTTTATAAGACAGGGGAAAGTATTTTTTTTTTATGGTGCAGCAATCATTGGTCAGTGAACCAACAAAAGAGTGACCTAGTTTACATGCAGACATCCAGTTTAGGGGAACAGGGGACACTGGAAATGAGGTAAGAGGGAGGGAAGAGGAGAGGGGACAGGGGCTAATGGTTTAATAGGGCTCTCCTGTGAGCAAAGGAAAAGCAACATGCGGGTAGCACTAGCACTTTCAAGTGTACCAAACCCATGCATTCATTAACTTCCCAGCTCCTCAGCCTCTCAGCCTCCTGCTGCTTTGTCTGAATAGGTCACTTCACTGAGTAGGGAGAAGTGTGTCAAGTGTATTACTGTTTGTATGGGCTCGCTGGGCGTGTTTGGGTGTTCTGTCTATATGGACATTGAATGATGAACCGTTTCAAGAGCATTGTATTCACCGAGCTATGCCAGTTTTCCTTTATGTGACGGAGCAGATGGGTGAGAAATGAGAATGGATATTCATTGGGAATATCCCCCTTTTGTCACACATGCGTGCTCGGCCATGCACGGAGCTCTCGACTCTTAGTGGGTGATCCATCATGACATGGAGACGGGTCAGATGTTCCTCTGACGTCCCCGATCATCAGGCTGTTACGATTCTTTGTGTCGATGTCGCAACAAGGTTTGTATTTTCCTCCCGCCAGGCGCTAAACGGCCGTGTCAAGTTCACGGGAACATGTTGGAGCTGTTAAAACATACTGTACGAACACAAGACAGTGTAACAAATCTACACAGCCTCTGCTTTTGTATTTTCTCATAATTAGCTCTGGAGAATTTGCAGCTGTGAGAGCGGAGACGGCTGCAGCTTCCACCTATATGCTGCGATTCCCGGAGAAATTGATTTACTATATCATTGTTAGACCGGTGCCAAACTGACACCGGCATTGTGCAGGTGTGGTGGAGAGGGCTAAAAAAAGCAGGCATCAAGTGGATCCCTGCCAGGCAGAGGTGTGCGTCTGTGCCAGCCTTATCTAGGCGAGCAGCACAGAGCTCTTCCATTTTTTATTTCCAATTTCCTCAACGGACTCATTTCCCAGCCAAAACAAGAAAAGCTCTTAACAAGCAAATGTGAGCTGTGTTTTCAGTAACTTTCATGAGTGGGCAGATGAGTGGGTGTAAGTATTTTCAGGATGTTGGAGAGAGTAGTGCTCGTCTGTTGGGGGCTTGCCTGATTTCGGAGTGCTGTGGTGTGCAGATGCGAGGCTACCACTGTCCAAGTATGTACTCGCTTGCTGTGTTTCCCCCCGTGTCCCTCTCTAGTGCCTGGATTTGTAAGTTTCCGACAGCATAGGCACCGGCTGAAATTCCACTCCTGTCACAACGTCAGCAACATAATATGGTAATATTATTGGTTGTTCCACCTCTGAAGGACAAAGCATTCGGGAAGCAGCTCTGTTGGTTACTTGCTCACGTTTCCAGTGTTGTTGTTGCTGAAGATCAAGTTTGATCAATGTATTCTGCACCCTGAGTGTGACACTGAACCTCCACCGCGCTGTATTCACTGCAAAAGTTTCCTCAGAAGGAAACTCAAGCGATGCACCCTCACACCGTTTATTCAAATCATATTCATCAGTACATTACACGCCCCTTTTTCCTTCCCTCTGCCTTTGTTTCCACCATGTCTGCCTTCAACTGACAAACAGGTTGTAAACATTATTACCAAGTTTGTGTTTCCTCACAAACTGCCCAGACAGCTCAGCTCTGTGCGTCTATGCAAACTCATGCTAATGCCCTCATCCCAATTTAACTCGTAACAATGGGCCTGTGTTCAATTTCTTAAGGACTACCAAGTGTCTCTAAGCCAGATTTGAAAAAAAAAAGGGATGGATCCCTTTTTAAATCTTTCCTCCCTCCTCCTCATCCTTTGGTGCTGGATGTGTTCTTCTCATGGGGTGGTTTCCCAGCCGCTGGTGATTGGCGTGTCAGCTTTGCCTTCGGCCTCTTCCTTCCAGAGAATGGAGCTCCTGTTGGAGGATTGTGTACCTCCTCCTCCTCCTTCTTCCCCTTTTTTGCTTTGGGTCCTCCTCCTGGCGCCTTCATTGAGGGAGCTGTAATCTCTGCTTGGGGGGCAGTGTGTCGTCTGTGCAGATAGCATTCAGAGGGCCTTGTAGCGCTTCAGTGGACCCACTACAGAGGAGGCGGCGCGGTGCAACTAGCTGGGTGCTGGGCACACGGCGCGTGGCACAGGCGGATTAGCCTCAGCCCCACCCCCCCCTTCCAGTGCCAGTCTCCTTCAAACAGCCTGTCCCACTATGCCGAAGAGAGACACGGCAGGCTGGCAGAGGCAGATTACGCAGCCCCTCACATGCACAGCTCGCACATATTCCTGCCGGAAAAAAATGACAGCATGGGTGAGGGGGGTTGGTGTTTACAGGGCCCCTGAAAATACCTAATTCCCCTAATACTCTGTTGTGAAATCCCACCTATCAAATGATATACCTCCATCCCCCCACGGTTCCGTGTGTGTCAACAGGGAGCTCTAACTCAGGATTAGAGCATCTTCCTGGAGACCACAATGAAAATAAATACATATATCAATATTTCTGGCAGGTCAGCTTAGCTCTGCTCGGAGGTTATCTATCATGTCATCAATAGTCTTTGTGAAGCTCAGCAAATGGTAAAAAATATATATTATGAAAAACACCATTTTGAAACGGGATTTCATGGAGGCAAGAATCTATTTTTTTGTGGTAAAATATAATGTGTGTTTCTAGGGGGGATTACCCAGCGGAGCAGCATGTCTTACACCTCAGTGAATCAGGTGTCTGATTGGGCTTTTCTTGTCAGGTAGGAAGGATGATTGGCAATTGAAATTCTGAATGAGGGAGATGTAACCTTCCCGCTCCGCTGTGCGTGAGGGAGGTGTGTGCTCTGCAGTTTAAAGGACAGTTTGTTAACAAGTAGCACCGACTTCCATGATCCAAGGTCAAATAACACAGAACATTTGTTGTTTTAACATAAACATCACAAGTTGATAGAGTCGTCTGGTGATCTCTTCTATCGATTGGAAGAAGAGGTCTGAGGAAGAGGTCAGGACAGAGGGGGGGGGGGAGAAAGAGGGAGTGTGACAACGTTAATTACAGCATTGAGGGCATTCTTACCAAACTTAGCTGAGCTGCTGTGATTAAGACTTGATGTCAAGGGAAATGCTCCCCATTGATCGGCTGCAAGTAGAGACCATCCTTTCATCACTTCGACGGACTTGTTAATTAGAAATCAATCTTTCCTCTCTGCCCTCTGCGGCCCAACCCCACACACACACACACACACACACACACACACACACACACACATACACACCACTGTGCCGCTCTCCATTCCACCCAAACGTTCATACCCCCAAAGTCTATGGAGGCACAATAGACTTCAGTGCTCTTTCCATAAGTTGGCCTTGATCTGTGGTGTTCAAGCCAAGTACGAGCAGGGAGCGGAGAGAAGAAATACTGATATCCTGCCTTCCTTTCCAGCTCACAGGACGTCTCGGAGTTCTGTAAAGTGTTTTGCCAAACTCCTGGATTGCTTTCAGATTGGGAATTTACTAGCAGATAAAAGGCATCACGCAGTGTTTCAATTACATCTGCATGCGGTCAGATATTTTCAGACCTGAAGGAATTTACTGTGGAAAAGCAACTACGACCAGAGGAAATGACACGCTCTCTTCATCTTATAAGGATCCCCATCTGTTGACTTGTTTTCATTCCATTATGTTTAATGATTATAATGTCCGGTTCTTCTGAATTCAACGACCACACAAACACCGGCAGCAAACACGTCGTGCCTGATTGTTCTCCCACATCCATCCGTCTCCGTTCTACGGTACATGCATCAAAATAATGTCATGGTGAAACATAATGTGCAGCGGGAGGAAGATGAAAAAGAGGGCGAGGAAGAGATGGACTGGCCAAGCAGAGATGTAGAATATACCTCTGTGTAATGTGACGGATCCATTTTTCATCCGAGAGCTATTATGTGTGATGATGGCGACGCGGTCGGGACTGTTGTCAGGCTGAAATATTGGAGCTGGTGTGTGTGCATGCAGGAGTAGCTGCTAACAGGCAGAGCAGCTGTTCCAGATGTTTCAGGGCAGTAGGCATTCACAGCTTGGTACAAATGTTTCTGGCACAAGTTGTTAGAACTCGACGTTTTCACCTCCTCATTTGTATAAAACGCCCCCAATGGTGATAACTAACGCTAATAAATGAACCTGTTTGCTCTCTGCGAGACTTTTTAAGTTCATGATGTTGAAAATCTGACAATTGCCGTCCAACGTAAAGTCGGCACCACCTCTCTCTCACAGTGTTCAAACAGTTCAAAAGTCCAGGTTGATAGTCTGATAAAAACTGCGGTTTGAAGTGTCAGCCGTTGAGGATGGTTAAAGGGAGCGCAGGTGCACCCGATGCTAACGTACTTACTTATTCTCTGTCATCTCACGAGCCTGAGTGAGCTGGAATATGCAGTGCTGGAAATCAGAGAGAGAAATTCAGCAGGTAGCAGCAGGAACGGGTTTCTGGAAATACCGTGTGTTTTAAGGACAATATGCAATTAGATATTTGATTTTTTTTTAGGCTGTTTCATCTTTGCTGGAACTATTTTTAGTAGATGTAGTGAGTCATTTAACAAACATGACATGTATTAAGTTTGGTCCTTTCAATAGGTGTAAAAACAGTCCATCTCTCTTCTAAAATAATGTTGGATGAGCCTCCCTCAGGTTTGACTGCTGTGGATGTGAGCAGAGTTTCAAGCTGTAAGAAGTGTAATCGACTCGACTTTTAAGTGTATTGTATATGAACTTACTAATTGGTACTGATTAACATCATGCAAAGTAGAAATACACTGAAACGATCAACGATTATTTTTATTGTTATCCTCTTGAAACACCTGTTTCTTCACAGTAGTAGTTTGAAGGACGGAGGTGCTTTGGGTGCTTAACTAGTCACTGTGACTCAGTTGAAGTATCTGTTGGATCATTGAACAGCTTCCTTTCCAATGTCAGACTTTGAAGGGCCGAGCTGACATCGACTCTAAGCCTTCCAAAACTCCGACACTGATACTCCCTCTGGCTGCACCCAGCAGTCGGGTCGGTGTGTAGACGAGACGAAGCACGCGGAATTGAAATCTTTTCTTTTGAAAAAGCTCTTAGAACAACTTTAAATGTAAGAAACACGATGACAATGGATTTGAGAAAAGACGATCCAAAAGTGTGTCAACAGAGTTTTTCCACCTGCCTTCGAGTGTGTCAGTCGGGCACAGCTGCAAACATGTTTCGCCCTCTGACAAGTTAATATGAACCGTCTTTCCTGTAACATCATGTGTGCGATTCTTTGCACCGTGTCCATTTGGCTGCACATCTCTAGATCTCTAGATCAAGTTATTGCCGGCAGTGATTAGTTGGAAATGCGTCGCTGAATAATTGTACTGTGACTCGCTACTTTACAGCTGTGTTATTGTGATAACAGGATGTGACTTCTTCAACTGGAAAGAAAGGTTGTGACTCTTTTGAACACGAGTCTCTGTCCTTCTACATGTCTGTGCAGAGTCCTGCTTCAACACCTTCCTATGAGTGATGTAATGTGGTAATGGTTGGTTCAGTTGTGAGGCGGTGTTGGTTGGAGACGGACCAGCTGTGGGGAAGGAAAACAGGTCAAGTTGCCACGTAGCAGGCCGGCTGAAGGAGGGGCAGTGAGGCCGAGGCTGTGGTTGACAGCTTGGCCCTCATTACCTCCTTCCTGTTTCCTATCAGGGCCGCTCTCAGTGGAGCAGGTGAGATTGGAAGGGGTTATGTAAGCGTGTTGTTCTATAGGATGTCCACTGTCTGTGTGTACTTTCACAGCTGGCCTGCTGGCTGCTGTGTATCTCCGTGTTCTGACACGTGATGATGAGGCTACGCATGGACTGTATGTCTGTCTACTACGTACATGGATACATGTGTGCAGCATCCTTGAGCTTTGTCATAGATGTTCTTTTAAGTGTTAAAGTTGTGTGCTTCGACCCATTGAAAGGATCCGTGGTTCTGTTCTAGTTCAGCGGTCGGACCCGGATGCAGTGACAACCTGCACACGTTAACATTTTCTGAGTCGCGCCGCTCGTGTCGAACAACTTGGCTCTTTGTGGTGTTTCAGCATGTTCAGAGAGGCTGGAATAAGTGAAAGAAGATGCTGTGCTTGTCAGGACTGGATGTCTGCAGAACACATGGTGTTGATCATAAGGCGAGTTCACTCTCCTTTCCTGGCAGCCAGCGAGTGACAGAGGGAAAGAATCATGGTTTTTATGAACCCTGTTACAATACAACCCACTACAACAACCACTAATGGTGCATCTTCTTCTGAATAATATCCCATTTAGGAGAAATGATTCCATCTTTCTTCCAAATAAATGATCAGATTGAAATATCTTTTGGCTGATATTCCCACAGACTTCCTTTCACATCTAAATCCAACCTTTGGACACGTCACTAAGAAGGAAAAGCATCTATAATATATTTCATGGGGAATAATTAATAACAGATTATGTCAAAATGATGCAATCCGAAAATGATAACGAAAGAAAAAGAAACCATAAGAGCTCAGTTCTTGTCTTCTCGGGACAAAATCAGGGAAAATATGAACTGTGATGCAAAAAAAAACTCTCTCCCCAGACGGATACGCACACCTGTGCTTCCTCGTGTTGGAGCATGTGACATGCAGCCTCATGTGAACGTAAACAGACGCATACATTGCATCTAATGAGAGCAGCACAATGAAGTGTGATTCTGAAGCAGATTATGTGTGAGGAACAGGATGCTTGTGACAGAACTGCCTCTTCACGGCTGTCGCAGGGGTGAAGCCAAGCCAGGGAGGCAGGACGGCTTCTACTCGCTTCCTTGGTAAACAGAGTAGAACCTCCACAGAGTAAACTCAACACATGTTATTAAAATCCATGGCACAGACCATAAAAGCTCCTGCAAACTGGGCCCAGGGGATAAATTGTTTCCAACCAGCCCCTTTTGCCGAAAATGTTGGAGATGGTGTAGTTAAGCAGACCTGTAGAGGCTCGGTGGCTGATAGGTTGTCTGTGATCTAGTGTTGCACAGCAGATGGCAGTGCCAGCAGGCCAGGGTGGTGCCAGAAGGTTACGCAACGGAATGATGCCTCTAAGACCTGACTGGAACGCTGCATGACACATATATGTGCAGAAACACACTTCCCACACAGTCGTCCTACACTCTAGAGAAACACTCCTACTTGTATGATTCAATTTGTCTACAGCTTGAAAATTGGTGGTCACTCTAAAGGACCGGTCGTTTCCTTCCTGGGCGTAGAGAATTCAGCGGCGTATCCTTCACGGTGCCGTGCACCGGTGATTGACGGCTCGAACCATCTCAGGACGGTCGGAGCGAAGTGGCACACTGACACTGGCACGGCCCTGGAAGCAGATGGAACTATAGCTTCCCCGTGGTCTGGTCTCCATTTCCTGGTACTCTCTGTGGCACGTGTGTGTCTGTCAGTGGGATATGGGTCAGATGGTCAGCTATCTTTATTGAGAACGTTGCCAGGAAAAACTCCATTCATATGGAAAGAGAAAGGGCATCCTCTCGGTGGGGATTTCATTAATAACAGACGTAAAGACTCGTAAAGCCTCTCATATGTTGTGTATGTTGATACGCCTGCCTGAAATACCTCGATACTGATACTGAGACGATATCCCAAGTATTAACATTAATGAAATGGAGTTCAGGTTATTGCAATACCTTTCTAGTTTGCACTATTTCATGCAGAGATCATGCTGCAGGCTAATATTCCTTCTGTGTTGCCCTTCTAATGAAACCGTGTCTTACCAGTCACATATTCCCTTCATGTTTTCCAGTGGCCCAGCTTGTGTAAGTAAAGGTTAAGAAAGCGGGTGTGGATGTGTTTGTACACAAAGAGTATACAGGGTTGTTCAGGCCGTGCCAACCACAGAGGGACTCCGATGGAAGCGGACTAGGATGCAGCGTAAACCAGGTCTTCTCTCAGAGCTCCCAGACTTCCCGTCCAGCTCAGGTCTAATCCCTCTGCATGCTGTTTTCTGAGAGTGAGCTCATGCCAGCGAACCGTGCCAACCACAGCGTCGACCATGCTTTGCTACACCAATAGGAGACGTTACCGTTGCCACTGGGGCCCTTTTTCTCTGGTCCCTGTTTTGATTGCTTACCCAGCCTACAGTGAGCTATTCACATTACTTTATTATGTCCAACATTTAACAGACCTGGTGCTTTTATTTTGAAAAATCGGTCAAACCCATCTGTCAATCACGATGCACCTTAAAGATACCATACTGTGTTTTCCTCCTATGTTTGTGTGTCTGCTCGAGACTCGTCTGCCTGCAAACAATATTGCATTCGCGAACGTGTTTTGTTGCATTGTGCTGTGCGCCGGTATTCTGTGGCATAACATTACTCCTGGTGGAGCCGGAGTAGCGAAGAAAGCTCCAGGCCCATCAATAGTTGAGCAGGAGCACGGTTGTGTATGTCTGTAATGAGGCATACCACATCGCATCATCAATATTACATGCTGGCTGTGGGCCAGGGGATGTGCTTGATGGTGTGTTCAAGTGTAAAGTAATGTGTGTGCATGTGTGTGTGAGTGTTTTTACTCCCAGCTGACCGGCGTGTGTCACTCCCCTCTCGCTGTCGACGCACGATTCAAAGTTGTTGTTTTTTTTTCGGCAGGTGTGTTATTGAGCCACAGCGACGTTTGCATTTCGCTCCTCAATTCCTTGTTAATCATGCGTCCTCGGCTCCAAGCTCGCGCCTAATTGAATCCGCCTGGATGGTCCGACGTTAGGTGAAACGCTGGAGTGCGTCGGTGTGTGATGCAGCATGCTGCCATCGTCCAACAAGAGCGTAGTCAAGAGAAAAGTAGGACTGCAGCAGTCATCGGTCATCTAGTCTCAGGTTCTCCTGCCAGATGTGCTTGTTTCTCTCATGCTCTATCTGTGTAACCTGATTGATTTTTACCTCCAAATATATTTTGTCTCGTTACATGTACGTGACTTGTATTGAGCTCTGAGCGCTGCCAGAAGACATTCCACTCCCAGTCAATACTGTGCTGGAACACATGCTGTGTAGACGCCGATGGAGGGCTGAAGCTGTTCGTCCATCTCTTACGGCAGGGGAACCGTACCAGTTCAGTCCAGATGTTTGGTTGAACTGAGGGACACCTGGTCTGCTCACACGTAAACAAATCATACACATGCTCACACACACACACACACACGGAACCTGCGAATGTGTCGGGAGTGTTAGCAACAGTTCAGCCCCGTACCCGCCTCGTGGCTTCTCATCCCCCCGTTGGCCGAGTGAACAGCACTCAGAAATGAAGTATGGACGAGAATGTTAAAGGCAACCATCAAAGGCCGCCAGCCTCTTCCTTCAGATCTGTGTGTGTGTGTAAAAAGTACCCCCACAGGTAATTGGATCTGATCTGATCTAATCTGATTGGCTCGTTCGTCTGATGCGTTCCACAGGGCGAGTGCGAGAGGAGTGTTAGAGGTCCGTCTAAATAATTTAGATCTCGCATTTGTATTGATCAGGTAGCGCCGCTCTCCGCGGGCCACTCCGCTACCCCCCACCTCTTCCTCCCTCTTCGCCCCTGTTCTCGTGTTTTTTTTTTTCGATTGTAACCTTGTGCCCCTTTGCTTTGCTTCCCCTCCACGCCCACTCCAAAACCTCCACATCAAACAGAGAGCAGGTACACTGCTGCGAGGGAGAAGAGGAAGCCTGTGAAGGCAGGAGATGGAGAGGCGAAGTGTAGCATGGAACATTTTTTTACCATGATTCCTCGGATGAGAAGAAAAGGCGTAAGCAGAGGATAAAGAGAGAATCTGCTGGTGTGTGTGTAACACATATGCAAGTGGAGGGTAATGGATGTGTGTAACCTTGGAGATGCAGGTCATAGGAAATGTAGAAGTGAGCTCATTGTGTGTACGGGGGCGATGACGACGCCGGGCCCAACACAGTGCATTAAACCCAGTCCATTACTCCATTAAATACAACACCACGCCGCGGCCTTGGATCAATGCAACATAATGTAAACACTGATAACGGACTTGTTGAATAGATATTCAACAGTGAAGGTAAAAATAGCACAAAAAAACACAAGCACACGTAGGCACGGTAAACATAATTGCTTGTTTGAAGGCCGCGTCCCTGCTTTCTGAGGGTATTGTGGTGTGAGAGGTTCCCTGAGCAACATGGACTGAATATGATAACGCTTTCTGTTGCCAAGCAAAATATACCCGTCTCTCTCACAACACAGACTCTGGTACTCACTATAGAAGCCTGGTTTGACATTGCTTAAGGCAGACCAGCAAGGAATAGAGTTTTATTGCATTGAATTTCGTCTAACTTAAGAAATACAATGCAAGAAATTGTAAAACATGTGGTCATTTACTGTGAATACAATAGATGTTTAGCTGAGCTGCACGTGCACCGCAGCATTATTAATGTGACTTTTAAGTAAAAAACCCCACAAAAAAAAGGAGAAGTGAGGAGGAAACGTCTGGATATGATAGAGAGAGTTGTGGGATGAATTATTGAGGCTTTGAAATGGAGGCGAGATGGGCTGAACTGTGCTCTTAAGGAAGGGTGTAGCGCATTAAATATAAACAGAAAACACACGCACATGCAGATACACACACGAGCGCTGGTGTGCGCGGGACGTGTTAATGGAGTCGCCCGGGAGGGCCGACGGGCGGGG